>JADHZB010001340.1:10564-22834 GCA_015657535.1 Nephromyces sp. MM_2019 | reverse complement strand
GCTTCGCTAAACCCTAAATCAGCCAAGGGGGTAGAAACATCAGAATCTCTAGGATGAGAAGAGATACCCACTATGAGCCCTCCATCGACCTTCCCAGATAAAGTTCCCTCGCGAGTTAGCTGTGTTTGCGCAGCTAACAGGGAGGGGGAGAGGCTATCATTCTCAGAAACACCCGCGAAGTTTCTCAGCTCTTCATCTGCAGCTCTGGTGTTTAGCGGAGGGAGATTGCTCTTCAAGCTACTAAACGCTCTCATCTCTTCTTCAAAGTTCGCTGCCTTCTCCCTGGGGGGAGAAGGGGGAGAACACACACACTCCAAAGCATTAAGCGAAGGCTTCGGAATCTTATGCGGCTCTGCGTGCTGTAAGCTAGCCTCTGAAGAATACCATAAACTATCCCCCATCAGCGCTGCGCTAGAGGGGTGGGGGTTGGAAGCTCCATCATTCCTGATGGAAACCTGCTGAGGGGTGGAAGCTTCATTTCTCATATTGGAAACGTGCAAATCGCTAGATCCTCCACCATCATAGGACAAAGCAGAGATAGCGGCTTCACTACTTTGAGAAACAGCCAGGGGGTTAGCCTCAGCACCCCTAGAAGTAGAGTGGGGAGGGTTCACAGAAGGAGAAGGTTTCCACCCTTCCTCACCCCCCTCTACCTCCTGAATAACACCACGATGATACAAGAAGTTCTCCTGCCACTCATCAAGCAAAGAGCAGAGGACCAGCTCCGTGTGTGTGCGAAAGCTGCTCAGCAGGAGGGATAACCCCTCCTCTTCAGTCGCACACCCAATATTCTTGGCAAACAAGCCAGCATCAATGAAGACGCTAATAACGCCGGCACTCCCCAAAGAAGCTTCATCTAAGGATGAGCTTTTCTGGGGTGTGTTTGCAGTACTTTTAGTGAGAGAAGAGACAGAACTCCCCCCCAACCCCTCATATTTAAGGCGCTCTTTCTCCGCACACACAGGCTTTGAGTGGCTCTTACGTTGCTCCCTCGATACTCTTCCCTTTATCAACTCCTTTTGCTCGTAAGAAGACGCTTTAGAGCCCCTAAAAATGAGGAATTTACGAGCTCCTTTAGAAGGAAATGCCTTCTTATTGGCAGCCGCACTCCATTTCATGTTCTTCTTTCGAACTTCCGCATCTCCTTCTGCCTGTCCTGCTTCTCTTTGATGAGATCTGTTAGGCAGAAGGTGTGCTCCGTTAGAATGAGCATAACCTGCTGAAGATGATTCGCAAGAAGATGGAGAAAAGCCTTCATTCTCCACGAGAAAAAAGGGGTTTTTTTCCGCATCTTTTGCTATATATCCTCTCAGAGTAGTAGCCTTCTTTCTGGAGGTTACGCTGGCTGCTGCTGCACCTTCATTCTTCTCCTGGGGGCAGGATACGGTGTGTGTGTGTGGTGATGCTCCTCCTATAAAGGGGGGTGAACCATCCCACCACCAGCTACTCTTATGAAAATCAGAGGAGGATTCGGCTTGCTGGTTATGAAAGGAGTAGCTCGAAGCAGCGGAGGGATTAGTGTGCTGAGACACGCACACAAGTTCCAGGTCATCATCGCGAGTTACATACACGCAGTGGCAGCGATTGGTGGGGGAAACTTCCAGAGGAGACTGAGCAACAGCAGTGTGTGTTGCTGGAAGAGGGTGGTTATGCCTTGAAGATTGTAAATTTGTATCAGTAGCCGTTTGGTGAGTGCATGATCCACACACGCCAGGAGAATGTGAAGCAGAGGTAGGTGAAAAAGAAGACAACAGAGAAGGAGAATCAATGGTAGTATACCAGTTCTGTGTGAGACTTTCTGAGCTCTTAAAGCCTTCATCACTTGAATGGTGAAGCAACAGCAAGCTTCGTTGCAGTGATAAACTCAAGAGCCTCCACGGATAACCCGCTTCTTTCCAACCATTTTCAGCTATCAATGAAGAAAAGTACCAGCCATTCTCGGAACACACAACACCTCCCTGCATATACTGAGAAGCTGAGGGAGATATTTTCCCGGGCCCTTCTTCCACCTCAGGCGAGGTTACAGAGGCTTCAGCATCACCCGCATCTCCATTGCAGCTTTCTGGAGCTGGCAAACTGTGTGTGTGTGAAGGAGGGTCCCCACAAGAAACCTTGGAGAGTACGTACACAGCGTAAAACCTCGGGTAAAGCCACTTAGACTTATGTACTACCCCCCCTCCAACACTCTGTGAGGCACAGAGCAATGATAGAAGCCATTCCTTATCAAATTCTCCATTCAGTGCAGACATGAGCTTCAGCCTAGTACTCTTAAGTTCTGAGGAATGATTGCATGTACAACAAACAAAAGCAGGGGAGAGCGAAACTGCATCAAGTGGGGAAGAGCAGCAAGAACAACACCCAAAGTTGCTAGAACTTTCCTTTGAAGACAGGTGAGCAGTGTGTTGTGGGAGGCTTTCTAGCCTTTGGATAACTGATGAAGTCCTGCAAGACGAATCGTATACAGGCGTATAATCGCCTGTGAAGTAATCTTCACTGCTTGAATAATACTCCCCCTTATTACTAGTGTGTGCAGCACCTAATGAAGGCTTTTCTCCTGGAAACGAAGTGATGGGGAAGCCAAGCTGCTTAGGAGGATTTCTCCCTCCTTCTTCGATGCAGAGGGGTAGATTTGTTGTGTCTTTGTGGAGCCTATGAGCAGGCATCCCTCTTTCTGTGTGTGCAGCACAAGGCTGCGAAGTTTTCCCAACGTAAAGCTGCTGGGAGGAAGAAGTGGATGAAGGTGTAATGGGGGCTGACGGAGAAGAATCTGCTTCTCTACCCAATTCACAGGGCATAAAATCGGTAAGAAATGAAGAAGAGGGCTGTGTGCGTCGCTTGTAAAGCAGCCTTCCTGAAGAGGGTACGTTCGACGAGTAGGAAGAGGGGGGGTGTTTCCACGCCTCGCACACTGAAGAATCTTCGGGGTTCATTGAGACGAGAGGAAGCGATTTTTCGCACAAACTCGAGGATTTGGCGCAATTCTTGGTGCAATTTTCAGACGTTTTTTCCACTAGAGAAGGCAAAGTAGGAAGAGGGGGGGATGTTACAGCCAAGACTGCACCCTCCTTCGCACAATACCCTCCTCCAGCAGCTTTGTGCAGCTGATTAGCATATAAAAGAGTTGAACTTTTGCACCCCATAGCTTGCTGAGATATCTTAGCACTAGGTTAGCATCTTCTATAGGGGGGTGCTTAACTAAGGGTAAAGGGGGGTAGCAAAAACACTCTCTTCCTAAAGGAAGAGCATTGGAGGGATGAAGCCTGTTGGGAGTTGATTCATCCTGCCTTATGGGAACGCATTATGTGTGTGTGTTGCCTGCAAGTAGTAGAAGAAGCAAATTCTTGGTGTGTATGTGAATAGCTGCTTCGTCATATTGCTGAGAAGATTCTCAATTGATGATATACATGGTGAGGGGGATGTGGTTGTAAGGGGGTGGTTGGGTGATGAGGGGGTGCAGTTGTGTGTGTGAGGCATGCATGAGTAGACGCATCAGCAGGACTAGGTTGAACTGTGTGCAGCAGCGTGTTCCAATGCCCGATAGAAGGCATTTAAAAGGAAGCACGTCTTTTACCAGAAAATTTGCACACACAAAACGCTTTACGGTGACGCTAGCTATACGCACTCTACAGCAGGCTGCTTCTCACACACATTAATTTACACATAAATGCAGACACACACATATATATCGCCATGTAATTATAGCATAAGATTGTTATAGCAAGGCTAAAAGGACTTATCACGCTAAGTTGAGCAAACATAATGAAAATTGATGAAACACTTTACTGTGTGTGTGCTTCACACAGGGAGCTTGTGCAAAACCCGTCTCATGTATGTACACTCCCAATCGTGTGTGTGCACACTGTTTTTCATGCTTTTCAAACACTGCTTTGGCGGCTATACCTACACTACCAGGAAAGCTAGAGAGAATCTTCAACAAATGGAAGACACACATACACTAACCTTAGCTTAAGCCAAGTAGGAAGAGAGCCACCCAAGCCAAGTAGGAAGAGAGCTCACCAGGGGGTGTACAACTTCTTAACAGAGCCCCTCAAGCTAGTCTGAGATGGCTAGCCTGCCCCCAAACATTGAAACCCAGCCCACTAATGTTTGAGCTAAACAGAGGAAAACATACTCCACACACACAAGCATCTTGGACCCTTTGTACTCAAATCATAAGTCGGAAACACACACACCAAACAGCACCTAGACCTAGGCACATACATAAAATAGCACCTAAAACTATGAGGAAGTCACACACACCAAACCAATAGCACCTAAAAGGAGCTCACATACAACAAGCATCACCTGCAAACACGTCGCACACACAAAACCAACAAAAATCAGCCAGTGGAGCCCACCAAACTATCACCCTACAAACAAGCTATACACACACACTTCTTCGCAACACATCAACTTTTCTGGCGTGTAGGAATGGATTTACTCAACTTTCACCACACACACATACCCACCCATCATATCAATGCTGCTACTTCTCAAGCAAGCATCATGCAGTAACAGTAACTCTATACGAGAGATACACACATGTCTTCATCGAAGGTATATTATAAAGGGGATAGACCTTAGCAGAATATTCCTGCATGACTTTCTGTATCCCAACAAACACATACTCAAGACACACACACAAACACACACTCAACACACAAACACACACTCAACACACAAACACACACTCAACACACAAACACACACGCACCACACTTTAGATCTCGTCACTTTTAGCAATTACATCAATAATTGCAAGTGTAACACACACAAAAATTTGCTCAATCACATACTAAAAACTCTTTAGACCTTCTACTACATTCGATAGAAGTCGATTCATCAACTCCCAAGAGATTACTAAGAGATATACACTCTACATGGAAGATTAAACTATCTCTATGCTCCTCAATCCATACGCACACACATATCTCTCCCAGCTAAAAGCTCGTATAAAATATCAATTACTAGTAGCAAAACCTTGATATTACACAAAAATACCTAGCGTCAACCTAGTCTCAGCCTAGGCAAAGAAAAACCAAAAAATTTCATAAAATTTCCTATTAATAGGTACACACACAATCTACTTAATCCATAATGCTAAACACTATAATTAAGCTAGCAGCAAAAGCTGCCATAAAACCTGCAAAAAGCTGCTATTAAACTGGCACTGCATACACGCTACTATCACTATAACCAACCCTCCATAGAAGGAGAAACAGCTAGGTTTAGAGGCGCGATACAACACGATATACACACATCTCTCCTAGCTTGGAGAGAACATCTAGTCCGCTTCACACACTTCTAACGAAAAGCTAGCCTGTAGACACGTGTGTGAGCGTATTTCCTAAAAGTTTAGGCATCTTTTCCTACAAATGTGCGTGTGTATGTGTTTGAGGAAGAAATGTGCGAGTAAAACCGATAATTTGCGTGTGTGTCTTGAAGGAAGATACTTGTGAGTAAACCGGATAATTTGTGTGCGTTTTTTCCCTTGTTTTTCTGTATAGTTAGCATCACACACACACACACACACACACAAGCCGGAAGCGAAACCTTCACCGTGTCCAGCGAAAGTGTAGCATTGCTTCGATTGAAAAACAGTGCATACATAACCAGCCTACCCAGTGAGAGAGTGTAACCCCCACATCAGAATTTATATCATAGAATAAGCCTTATAGGCAGCAAAATCAGCTTATAAGAAAAAGTAGCGACGCCAAGCATTACTAGTGAATCGCACGCATCACAAGACAACAAAATTCAAGCAACTCAAGCAAACACGCAGACACCCATCAGAAGACATAAAAAAAAATACACACGCACACACACATCCACACACACATCCACACACACAGTATAAATCACATGAACTACTATTTCACCTAATAGTAGATGCAAAAGACGGAGAAAATTCGTCAAAAATGCTAAATAGAATACTCATAAGAAAAGTCTTAAAAGCTATTAACGAGCATCTATTCGATGATAATGAGGAGTATGTGCGTGGCGTATTTCAAGGATAACGAAATCTCTAGGGTAGCTCATTCAATTCACCAATGAGTGAAGATTAGAGCCTTTTAAAGCTCCTCAATCGACAAATTTGCGGGAATGTACTGCCTGGATAGAGGAAAAAGGCAGGAAAAACAGGCAATTTGGACACTTTTTCGAAGACATGAAGAAACTTTACACTGATGAGTGTTGTGAAAAGAAGGGATAGATACGCAGACACACACACATACAAGTGGAAGAGAGTGGACATACATAATGATACATAACGTGGAGATTATTATGAAAAGAAGGCACACACACACGAGAGAATAAAGGTGATTGTACACACAATGGAGAGTGTTATCTATAGAAGGTATACACACACACACTTGAAGAACTTATAAGCACCAAAGGAGTCGCCAGCAAACACACACATATGAACTCATAAGCACCAAAGAAGAGGCTATCAAAGTTCACTCAACAGAAAACTCATCAAACTGGGCAAAAATCAAAGTACTAGAGAAAGCACCGAGATAAGCAGCTCTTCTTCCTCACTAATTCTCAAATATGCGTCGAGTAAAAAATCCATATAACAGAAGAAGATGATATCTACAAGCAACTTCGCATCATCATCATCCTACATTTTTACGGAGCTCATAACATCCTCAGCTGAGCCGCTTAGCCGCTTCTTCATGTGCAAAAAACGCGTATATTCGCATAGAAAAGGGAGGAATTGTGAAGCTTCACAGAGTTTTGCTGCACCACTATAGAAAGTTGTGTGCGTGTGTGTGTGTGGGCGAACTCTGAAATCTTCAAGAAAGAGGAAAAATGTGCGAATTTATCCTCTTCATTGCAGTGGAAGCAGTGAGGGTAGAGGGGTCCGCTCTAGAGTGGGAGTTAGGTGTGTGTGTGTGTTGGTATATGCTGCTATGAATATATTATGTGTGCGTATTGGTACGCATATATTATGTATGTGTTGGCATGTATATATTATGTGTGCGTATTGGTATGCATATATTGTGTGTGTAGATAATCGCATATACAGAGGGAAACCCGCATATTCGAAATTGAAGGAGCCACAAGTCAGGCACACCATGTTGGTGCGTATTCAGGAAATGTGTGTGTGAGTTTGTGTGTGCGGCTTGAGTGTAGCAATCGCTGCCGGGTTTACGAACGTGTGGATGATATGGTGTGCGTATGTGGACGATATTGGGTGTGTTGATGATGTCGTGGGCATGTTGACGACGTGTATGTGCATGTTGATGATATTGCGCGTGTGTGCGTGTTGATGATGTTGCGCGTTGGGGCGTGTGTGCATATTGTGTGTGCACGCGTATCATGTTGCGTGTGTGTGTGGGGATGATGTTGCGTGTGTGCATATGTTACGTGTGCGGATGCTACCGGTGAGTATCGACCTCTTCAAAGGTATTAGCGTGCAATATGTGCAGCTTGGTGCACATCGAAGGAAGCTCTTTGAGCTTTATTAAAGCTACTATTTTTGTGTGCGCATATCTAATCTTCTGCTGTAATCTCTGGGTGTGCCTGTAGATGTGCGAATTTCAATGTGTAAAATCCCTAGAGTGAAGACTAATGACTGCGAAACCCCCTGCGACAATTCTCCACCCACACGCACACAGCTCTATTAAAACCCCTAGAGCGAAAAGCTATCCTCAAATATTAGGGTTTGTGTGTGCAGCAGTATACTTACCTAAACCGAAGATATCGAGTTTGCATCTGTGTGTTAATTTATGTGCTTCTTTCAACGTAGGCAGCATTACCTTGGTATAGAGCATGCACACATCGAGTTCCTTAAACACTTCGCTCAAAATTATTTTCAAGTATCTTCAACCTCTATTGAGACTTGAATACACACACACAGCGCAGCACCTAGTATCAATGTGTGTGTTGCAATGCATCTTTGTGGAGCCATCAATATGATAGAGAGAGGCTTATCACATCATTAACAATGTGGGAGAGGGATACCCGGTCTCCAAGCATCTGTAGTCTTATCCACATGTAGCATCCACAAGGTTTACCCATGACGGGAAGTCTACAGAGTGCGGGTTGGTGTGTATGTGTGGGTTGGTGTGTGTGCGGGTTGGTGTGTGTGCGGGTTGGTGTGTGTGGGCTGGCGTGTGGGTTGCTGTGCGTGAGTTGTGTATGCAAGCCGGTTTGTGTTGGTGTGCCCCTGGTGTGTGTGCGGCTGATGTAGGAGGCGACCTAGTGTGTGTGCGGCTGAGGCTACTTAGTGTGTGGGGCTGAGGCTACTTAGTGTGTGGGGCTGAGGCTACTTAGTGTGTGGGGCTGAGGCTACTTAGTGTGTGGGGCTGAGGCTACTTGGTGTGTGGGGCTGAGGCTACTTAGTGTGTGGGGCTGAGGCTACTTGGTGTGTGGGGCTGAGGCTACTTGGTGTGTGGGGCTGAGGCTACTTAGTGTGTGGGGCTGAGGCTACTTAGTGTGTGGGGCTGAGGCTACTTAGTGTGTGGGGCTGAGGCTACTTAGTGTGTGGGGCTGAGGCTACTTGGTGTGTGAGGCTAGTGTGTATGCCGCTGTATGAGACTACTTAGTGTGTGCGGTTCAGGCTATTATATTTACAACTAGTTTACGTGTGTGAAGGGAGCGCTTGCTTTACGTGTGTTCGGGTACGCGGGTGTGTATGGTTAGCCTGCAATCATATCTATACTGCATGAGTAGCACGTGTGCAGCTATTGAGCTTCTATAAGCTAGCCTTCTCAGCAAGGCTAGCTCTGTGTAGAAGAGCACCACTGATTGGCCTGGCAATCTCAAACAGCAGCAGCACACTTACTAGCTTACTAGAGTTATAGCATATGACTCTGCCCCTATAGTTCTCAAGCTTTCCCTAGTGATCTAAAACCACCCCTAATGATCTAATGCATTCCCTAGTGTTCTAGGCCTCCCCCTAGTGATCTAAAACCAGCTCTACTACAAACTAAGGAAAAGGTATCATAAACGCTTTGGGTAGGGCAAACTAACTAAACTGGGAACTTCTGTTTGCCAAGTATATTTACAGCGATATACCTTCCTGCTGTGCACACAGGCTAAAATCTTCATTGTATTTTCCCTAAAAAGCAGTGTGTGTGTGTTTGGCTATACAGATATAATAGTACCAAGTATACCATACTATGATCTAATGAAAAAGTTAATATATATGCAGGTGTGTAGTAGCTTAACCCAAAATAGGTAGTTGAAGATGTTAAAATCTGGGGATAAAAGCAGCAGATTTTAACATCTTCTTAGCGTTTAAAGGCTTAACTCAAAGGTCACACCATTACCTTTAAATGCTAGTCTTCGAAACTAGGTAATCACAGGATTCCGTCTAAAGGAAAGCAGAATAGGCCTGAAGCTTCTAGTTGATTAGCTTTTGCTACTTCAAGTGATCAGCAGAAGAATAGTGTGTTAACAATGAAGAAATCTGTTTAAGAAACGACGCCAAGGACACTAGATATGATAGTAAGAGTGAGTGTGTTGATAGCCTTTGGCAGCACTTTAGTGTGCTTCAACTGCTTGCTGTACTCTTCATCAGAAAAAGCTAGCTGCTGATGTGTTCAGAGCTGGAAAGAGCGAGAAAATACAGTAGAGATTGCATAATGGCAAACATAGCTTTAGTGTGTGAGGTACTCAAGTATAAAAGTGAAGCAAACTAGGTGTTTTTGGATTAGATGAAGCTCTGTATGTGGCATTATAGATTTAAAGAGCAAACTGATTCTTATGAAACCCCCATCTAAATCCTGACATCCATCTCCGTATAGAATACTTGCTCGAGTGTACATACACCGAAACATCAAGTCTGTAAACACATTCATTTCCAAGTATATAATTTTGACTAAAAACTTGTGGATTCACATAGCTGCATGTATATTCTCCCTCCTCAAGGAAACATAATTTTATCATTTTGTCCACAATAAATCCATTTTGAATGAGTTCATTGAAACATTGTACGCTGTTTCTATGCACACACATAAATGCTTAGAGTTTAGTGTGTTATTTACGTATTATTCACAAGTATTCATGTAATTGTGTGCGCGGAATTTTGTCGATGAATGTGTTGGAATGCGTTTAATGAGCTTTCTAGGTATAAAATCCCACTTTTAATTTTTTAAAATTCCTAAGTTTAAAGAGTGAGTTTTCGCAAACACAAGTCACTCGAATTGAAGCCAATAAAATTAGCGATTTTTTTCATTGCAGTACGGCACTTTCTGGTAACATATGCTTTTGTGGTAACAAAATTAGCAAAGAAGGAATTTTTTCGGATTAGCGTACAGTTTACTAGCAGCGTAGGTAAATGCTTTCTTTTATTTTTTGTGGAAAGTATGCTTTTATTAATGTCCGTGATTTTAGCGGTTTTTTTGCGGTCAATTTAGTGTTTTTCGCGGTGAACTTAGTGTTTTTCGCGGTGAACTTAGTGTTTTTCGCGGTGAATTTAGTGTTTTTCGCGGTGAATTTTGTGTTTTTCGCGGTAAATTTAGTGTTTTTCGCGGTGAATTTTGTGTTTTTCGCGGTGAATTTTGTGTTTTTCGCGGTGAATTTTGTGTTTTTCGCGGTGAACTTAGTGTTTTTCGCGGTGAATTTAATTTTTTTCAACGAGTCCAGTGGTTTTTTCACGTTTTCAACACCTTTTTTCACGCTTTTGATACCCTTCTCCCCCCAGCTCAAAACTTTACTGAATTTTTGGATTTTTTTCTTCTGTTGATAAAATTTATTTCTCTATGAAAAACGAATATTTTTTCTTCAAAATTTCTGCATTTTTCAGCATTTTAAAAACCTCTCGGTAGGATTATTCAACTGTGAAATGCCATTCAAAACATCTCAAAGCATTTCGATAAAAATCCTTCAAATTCAAAAGCGTTCTCCGCCAATCTTATTCTCAGATATTAACAATAAATATAGCAAACATCATATATAGAGGAATCGATGCTACGCTCATTCATTTATACTGAAAGAACTGCTAGAAGCCTAGCTGACGGAGTTACACACTGCGGCAGCATCAACGGCAGCCACTACTTCTATGGTTGATGCTATTCACACACCGAGAGCTGCAGACTACACACAGGATCAAGCGCACCCACGCACATAGGATTGAACACACAGGATCACACACACACATACACACATACACACAGACACACGCACGAACACACATACACGTATTTTTCTGTAATCCACTTTAAAGCTTTTTGATCGCAGTGATCCCTGATTCTTCATCCCCCAAAAGTTAAGACTCCCCCCCATTGAAGATTGAAAAAATAACACACAAAATCTTCATTTCTTCCTTGTGTGCTGCTCATTGTAACCATCAATGCTTTGATGAGATTCTTTGCTTTTTCAGCATCTTCAAGGCTTATTAACGCCTCAGTTGTTGAGCTCTTCACGAAGGAATCTTTATCTTCATCTCCTTCTTCATTAGATGATTGGTTTTTGATGTTTTTAATTGCCACAGAATTTTGTTTTTTTTATGTTAATTTGTGAGTGATCAGTCTGAAGAGAAGCAGAAAAAGAGCCGAAGGATTTGGCTGTAATATTTGCTCACTCTGTTATGAATATGCTTCTCAATACGTAGCTGAAATGCATGTGTATGCGTTTTGATGAAGATGATGATAGAGTCTAGCTGCTGCTCCTTTTTTTGCAGCGCTTGGATGCAGAAAGAGAACCTGAATGGTAGTAAGCGAACCTTAAAGGAAGCATTTTCCTTCCGCTTCATCACCTGTTTTCCGCAGAAAACGGCGTTTTAACACTTTCAATCTCTCTACCTTCAGTGCAAGGAGATGTGTGTGTTGCTCATAGAATTGTGCGTTTCTTCACGGAAACTTTCCTCTTCCTCTCACACTGTAATCCTAAACTGAAGCCTATACTAGCGGCAACTCACTTTCTCCCTACGGGATGATCGACGCTAGGCTTTGGCCATCTTGTCTTGCCAGCATAGACTATTTCATGACTTTAGCGAAGTAACTGCAGAAATTAAAGATTCCTTAAGCTTTCCGGAATGGTGAAGACCTCGTTTTTTCTCTGATTTCGACAGTTGTGTGTTGCAAGCTCCTCCCTCTTGTTATGAAATGAAACTCTCAAATTTGCTGTAGAACTCATCCCCAATTCTTCTTAAGAAATGAAGATATCGAAGGTAAGCATTACAAAGTATGAATCTCTGGTTGATGCGCATGCGTGTGCTTTCTTTGAGTGTGTGTGTGTGAAAGTGTGTGTTTGTTGATGATATGTTGCTGTGTATGTGTGTGTGTGAAAGTGTGTGTTTGTTGATGATATGTTGCTGTGTAT
>JADHZB010001339.1:8557-23988 GCA_015657535.1 Nephromyces sp. MM_2019 | reverse complement strand
ATCATCTTCATCTTCATCTTCTTCATCTTCTTCATCATCTTGATCTTCTTCATCTTCTTCATCATCTTGATCTTCTTCATCATCTTAATCATCTTCATCTTCATCTTAATCATCTTCTTCATCGTTTCAAATCAAGCATCTACAAGAATCTCGTTCAATTACACACACAAGCACACACTATTACCCCAAAAAAAAAATCAAATCAACTAGGATCAACCCTATCAAACAGCAGCAGAGCCTGTGTGCGGACTACTCATAATTTCTGCTTTAACAACTGCCAATTCCACACACAAAGGCAGCCACCTAAAAAGCTTCAGCCTCTACTATACTTACCCAAACTAGATAACCATCGTGTGTTATATTGAGTGCTACAAAAACCTCCTTTTCACTAAGAAGATTTACATCGTTTGAAAGCCAGTACACACTAGGATGCTTCATTATCTTCAATCCACTAGTATAAGGCACATCCATATAAGCTTCAATGCGTTGCATTGCAGAGGTTAAAAAGAGGCCCTGAAGGAGATGAAGATAAGTAACCAGGAGGGAGGGATATTAAAAAGACTTGAAGAATTGAAAAAAAAGCGTTTGAAGGTGTGTGTGTGATTGGGTTTGTGTGTGTGACTGGTGGGTTTGTGTGTGAGTTCGCTATTGGGTTCGTATGTGTGTGTGACTGGTTTTTTTGTCTTTATGTCTCCTCTTGTCTTTACTTTTATTTTAGTTTCTTTTCTTCACTTCTCTCTTCTTTCTTGTCTCTTCTCTTCTCTTCAATCCCCCCTCCTCTCCCCCTCCCTCCTCTCCTCCTTCCCCCCCACACGCATTTTCCCCAAAAAACTCAAATTTTACATCCTCTAAGCCCCAAAAACCACAGAAAACGACGAAAAACCTCCAAAAAACCACACAACAACCCACTTCTTTGCTTAGTATTGAATATGAGCCATGAAAAGTATCCTTAAAGGTTTCACTGAGGGGCTTCGTTAAGTAATCGACGAGCTTCAAGTCGCTGCCTCTTCGATCAATCTTGAAGATAGTCGTCCAGCTGCTACCCCACAGATACTTCAAATCTTCAGTGTAAAACAGAGTGATTGGCGTGCTTGTGATAGAGAAACGATCAAAAGCATCCGTCTTCAATGCTCGCGTGCCGTCAATAGTGGAGATGGGAGAGCTTCCCTGTGGAGAGATTAGGTGGCCGGGGGGGCTGTGTTGAGGGGTGTGTTGGGGGGTGTTTTGGGGGGTGTTTCAGTGCCTTTTCATGTGTTGTTTCAATAGTATGGGAAAAATCTTGTCGCCAGTGAGTTTTCTCGATAAGTATACTATGCAGCATGGCGTGTGTGCAAGATTATAAATGCTGAGCAAATTGCCCAGATATCTAAAGACTGCAAAAAAGCTCCTGTTGCTATGCTGAAGAGTTTGAAGTTATAACAGAAAAATCTTAAGGAGAAAGCTGCTTTTCACTAAAGAAGAATGCAGCTTCCACATGTATACACCCACATAGATGGACAGGCACACACAAAACACTACTCTTTTCCGCCAAAAAAACACAAGCATATCACTACTCTTCTCCTACAAACACACACACACACACACACACACAAACCCATCATTACTTTCTGCTTGCACGCATACTACCCACACACACCACTACTTTCACGGGCAACCAGCACACACATAAACCACCATTATAAACCCCATCTTCACACTATATGAGCTTCTATTATAATGAATGTATACGATTTCATCCTGAAAAAGAAGAAGCAGAAACCTGCGCAGCCGGAGTACGATGAGCTACTGGCCAAGGGCTCTGAGCGGTGAACTTGTTTGCCGGAGCGATCTTCAGAGGAGGTAGATTCTCAAGGCTTTTAAGGTAGGAAGGCTTAGCTGCATCCGCTATTGGAATAGACTGAAACATATCTCTAGTGAATTGCAAGTAATTCCCAGAGTTGATGCTCACGTCAGTGGTTCCTAGGGAGAGAAACACACACAAAATATGGGGGAAATAGAAAAAAGGATTGCTAAAGTGTAGAATAATCACATACAGCGCAAGAAAAACACAGAAAAAACCATCATTAAAGCGTGAAATCCACACACACAAAACTTTTGAAAAGCAAACTAAATTCCATCGAGTATAAAAGACACACACATAAAACACCACAAACAAAAAATAATGGCTCAAGCTTAGAGCATACACACACACACCAAAGAAACTCCCAAAAGCACACACGTAAGCACAGACACTACCCTTACAGGCTTCCGCCCTCCCAACCCTACTTCAAAGCAATCATACACACAGACCTTTACAACACACAAGATAAGCCTGAGAAGTGGTGGATAATATAGGATCTTTGCTCCACCGTGCGCAGAAATCATAGACTAGTTTAGAGCATAGAAATCTCAAGGAGGCATAGCCATTTTCTTGAAGAAAATAAGCCAAGAGATTAGTTGAAGCATTTGGCCGATATGACTGATAATAGGGGAAGGCAGGAAGTGCAGGAGAGCTTCCCTGAGCAGGTCCCTATGAATAGGAGGCAGAAAAAAGGGGCGTGTGTTAAATAAAGAGTTGTGTATCGGGTGTACATACACCCCAAAGATGGGGAAGACAGGATGGATAAAACGCTAAAGAAATGATCAAAAAATTATGTTTGGACCTAGGGGGTTTGTGTGTGTGGGGAGGGAATGGAGTATGCACAGTCGCTGACTTGGGGGAAGTTAGTGCGATGAAAGAGTATACGGAGTGGCTGCTTTAGGGTGTTTTTTTGAGTGCACGTGAGAATTAGGGCATACACTGGCTGCTTAATTGGGGTTTCTATCTGTGGAAGACATACTAACTCGCTCTATGGAAATCGTTGAAGTCGTTACAAAACTTCAAAAATACTCAAGAAAATCCCCCATCTTCCCACTTAAAAAGATAAAACATCCAAATTATAGCACGCACACACACACATATTTATAGAACGAATTCTACCAATCCTTTGAAGAGGAGAAGAAAAAAACCCTTCTCTTTCTCATAAATTCTTACTAAAGCGATTGCAAAAAACAGCGATAAAGCCATCACCGACTGCTATATTTTACAGTAAGGAAAAAGTTTTAAAGTGCAAAATTTCGCAGATGACGACTGATTTATAGATTGAAAGCTTGCGGATATTTGTATAATACAGCAAGCATCTGCAGCTACGCAAAAGCATGGCGATTGATCGATGCTGCTACTGCAAATTTGAAATTTAACTTATAAAACAAAATCGCTGTACGTACAGAGAAAATCGACGAAAAAAAAGTACCATTTTATGAGAAAAAAGCTCAATTTAAAGACTAAAATGCTTTCATTCAATACAAAAAGCCTCTATTTGATACAGAAAAAGCTTAAATCGCCTATTACATCAGAATCTCCTAACGAGTCACTCATAACACGAGAAATCGCTTGAATAATGTAGAATCACCAGCAGTATTCCCCCAACACTTGAGAATATACTCGGTAGAAATCTTGAAAGTGTATCTAAAGGAAGAAAGTCCAGATTTGCAAGCACTAGCCTTTCGGTCATTGCATTAAGGCGACCTCCCTGCAATAGTTAAGCAACACACACACATCTTCAAGCTCGATAAAGTAGTGATTTTCTAAGGAAGAAAACTGCAAAAAAAAAAAATGGAAAATTCATCAACTTCTCTGTTTAATACATGTATATTTTGAGTGTATGTACACTCCACTTATACAACAGCTGCCTTAAATGCTAGTATTATGCACTTAGTTGGTGCAGTATACAAGGTAGGCTTGAGGGGTGGATTCCTTTGAAAACAGCCTGATAGAAGATATCCCCTCCTTTAGAGACACCCCCCAGGAAACAAGCTCTAGGAAATAGGCCCTTCCAGGGAATTATTCCACAGTAAAAACCTCCCACATAAAAAAACTATTAAAGACACCCTCAAATGCTCCCCCAAAATACCCCCCACCATACAATTCCCCACGAAATACCCCCCTAAAAAACCCCCCAAACACCCCCCCAAGCCATGATTACTCAGATTTTTTCCACCATACACTACATCAAAGAGATTCTGGCTATACATAGAAAGTATACCGCTTGACTACCAAATTTAGCAAACTACACATTGCAGTTCATGTGATGTGAGTGCGTATGAAATCTGAGTTTTTGAGCACAAGAATCTTCACATTTTGAAAGTTTCAAACGCAAAAATACATGAGAATAGAGCTTGTGTACGTGCAGCTTTACTAACATATAGGGTGGTGTACATACAGCTAAAAACACCTTTTTTTTGGGTATATTGAGGTGTATATACACCTCAATCAAACATTCATTTTGCAAAAAAAGGTTGCTACGTACTCGTGTGTGTGACCTATGTATTTATCGCACAAATTCGACAAAATTTAACCTTTTGAAAAGACAAAAAGAATTATGAAATGAAGGCAATAGAAAAGCAGCAAAATTCAAAGAATTTTAAACTCAAATATACATCCTTGAAGAGAAACTGATGAGGGCTAGTTTTATATCAAGAAAAAAAAAGCTCCAAATTTTTGCAAAATCTTATTGATGTGTGTGATTTATCATAAAGCATTCGTTATTAAATATAATCTTCAAAGAGATGCCGTATGCTAGGGTACTTACACCCTCACACACACACACACACATACACACACACACACACACACACTCAAAAGGGTAATCAAAACCCCTCCCCCCCCCAAAAAAAATACCAAAGGGTAGGCCACACCCCCCACCCCCTCCCCATACACACACAACAGATGCAATTCTTACTCTCAGGCTATCAAGAAGGAACAAGGCCTCAGGAGACTTTTCCTCTTTAAATTGAGCGCATATAAAAATGAGTAAAACAAATGTGAAGATAGCTTTAAAGAAGGCATAAAAGAAGACTGTAAGACACGCACAAATACACATAGGATTCTGAAGGGTTTTTCTTCAGCCAAACTAACTAGCGCACACAGAGTATTTCCTCACTCAGTAAGGGAAGGGGAGAGAAAACAAACGTTTTTGCAGAGAAGAAAGGGTGGTATTGATGCGGATTATATAGTAGAAATGATCGTCGCAAAAACTCTCTACAACCCTTGCATACCGCTAAGTGCAGATGCAGAGAGAGAAAGCTAAACCCCAAATATTTATGCACAAGTCCTCAATGAGAAAACTAGAGGGTGTATGGGGGTGTGTTTTTGGATAAAATGGTGCTTTAAGGTAGCAGCTTTATGGTTTCTAATGAGTATGGGGGTGTGATAGGTGGTAGGGGTAGGAAAGGTGGGGGTGGAAGGGGGAAAAACAGGAAAATTGAAGAAGGTGAAGATAAAAAGAA
Organism: Nephromyces sp. MM_2019; assembly: GCA_015657535.1. Classification (NCBI taxonomy): domain Eukaryota; phylum Apicomplexa; class Aconoidasida; order Nephromycida; genus Nephromyces; species Nephromyces sp. MM_2019. Next base: position 18,681 of record JADHZB010001339.1, on the reverse strand, counting down.
GCAATTCCAAAAAATTCATTGCAAAAGCCTACGAATCCTGTGGAGGCAGCAAATACTCATTTTCCACCCAATTTCCACCCAATTTCCACCCAATTTCCACCCAATTTCCACCCATTGTCCACCCAATTTCCTCCTAAATTGCACAAACTCTACAAAGCCTTTGATGATGACTCCGGAGTTATTTAGCCACAGAATATGAATAAGCAGAACTTTTCATACAGTACAGATGTCTGTTCTTGTGAGTACTATAAAAAGTTTCAATAAGGCATCTTAAAACAGCTAATTCCATTGAAATATCTGCTTCATCCCCAAAAGCTCAAAAACTCTGCTTCCCCCCCTCAAAAAAACCTCCCCAGATCATCCTGCCTTTCTCATCCTCAACCCCCAAACCCCCTTCCACAATCCCCTCCTCCCTCCCCCCCAAACATCCTCCACCAACTCCCTCCTTCCACCCCCTCACCAGCCCAACCACCCACCCTAAAACGCCCTCCTCCCTTGAACTCTTCACCAAAAAAACACCTTCACCCCCCCCCCTAACCTGCTCCACCACTAGCTATCAAACGAACTTCCTTCAAGACCGTCGCCAAGGTTTTCCCTCTATCCAAATAGCCGGAAGAAGGGGGGCTTCCTTCTACATCCTCTGGAAAGACAGTACCACCCTCTGCAGAGATGCTGCTAGAGTTACTTACTACCGGCAGCAGATACGTTATTCCAGTGATTGTAGATACACCGCCTGTTATCCTATGGCTTAAAGCAGACCGCATAGAGAAGGGTTTATTGAGGGCCTCCTCAGCTAAGTAAGGAACATAGTTGAAGCCTCTGATCGCGTGAGATGTCTGAATGAAGTCACCGAATGGGCAACCCGAAAGCAGTAGGAAGGGGAGGCAGAGAAAGAGGAGGGGAAAACGCCGCTTTAGGGGAGTTACACAAGGCAAAGGGGATGCAGAATGAGTGGAAGTCATTGCTGGGGAGTGGGGGGTTTTGGGAAGGTTAGACGGGAGGGATAGGGGGGGATTTAGGTCGAAGGGGGGGCGGGGGAAGGAGCGAGAAAGTACGTGGGAGAGCGAGGTGAGGTTAGCTCGGGGGGGGTGGGGGAAGGTTAAGTGGGAAAGAGAAAATCTCAGACTGAGCGAGAGAAAATCTTTGGCAGAAAACACAGTTCCGAATAGCTAAGAAAAAACCCAGGGACAGTCGATAATGCACGCAGAAACACACACACACACACACACACGAGAAAACTATTATCCACAGTTAAAAAGAGTGGGCCTTCCTTCCACAAAGGAGCGAAGAACTATTGCGTAGCTTTCTTTTTCTGTCATCACTTTACTACTGGGACGCAGCACACAGGCTTAAACTCTTCCAAGGGATTGGTGAAAAGATTGCTACATACATGTGCTAATGAAAGAAAGCTTCAAGAGAGCTGATAACGAGAGCAGCGCACAGATATCCCCAGCTTAATTGAGCAAAAGACGGTAAAACTACAGAGATTTTTCGAGATTCTTTGCTTAATATAAAGGGATTTCACAGGAAGATGGCTTTTTTTCCATCTTTATTAGTTTCATCAACTGCTCCTCAGCTAAAATCTACAGGTAGATCGCAATAGTGTTAGCTATGATATTTTTCTATAGGGGGTAATATTGGGGAGGAAAACAATCCAGTTGCTTAACGTCTTTCTGGAGAGTTTGAACTGAAGAAGAAGCATAGAAAAAACGGTAAATTTGCAGCTAAAAATTCGAAAGTTTGTAAATTCAAGTGAAAAAGGCTGTAAAATAGCCGATTTTCTCAACAATACGGATAAATTTCGCATTTTTGCCTGCTGTTTGATAGGCGAGTTTAGCGTGTCAGCTGGAGTGCGTGCACTTCCCTTCAGTTGGTGTTTGTGTGTGCTTTCATTCAGGGAGCACAAAACTATTCTCTTCAGCTAAAGTGTCTCCTTGCTTCAAGCCAACATACAAACTTACATTCAATCAACACATGCACTTCTATTCAACCAACACACTTCCTTTCAACCAAAATCACACACCCACACACTCCTCATAACCTCCCATCACCCGACAAAACCTAACTTTTTTCCTTCCCTTTGCCGACAACACCATTGAAGAATTATTCTGCCAATCTCTGAAAAACTCACTTGCAAAGATTCCACTAAATCAATAAAATTTCCCCCTGTAAAATGTATAAAAGTCCAAAAAACAGCTCAAATTACACCGTCAACAAATATCCTCTATGCGGAGATAAAATAATGCGAATAAGAGGATTTTATACCTATTCAGTCATATGCTCTGTAATACCTCTCTAAAATCAGAAAAAATCTATCTTCAGGAGTGTAAATGATGAAATTAAACTAATAGCAGCTCAGGGAAAATTACATAACCCATTTTCAGCAGAAGATGCAATTTATATCAAGTTGAGATGATCTATTGAAAAATAAAAATCACCAAGAAGTGGGTTTTCCTTAGTAAAAAAATTGGAGCAACGAGTATGCAGATTTTTCTTTAATCCATTTCATCCTCTCTTCTATCAAGAAGAACCAGTACTGAAAAAACTTTTGACTTCTGTTTATAGAAAATATTCTAGTAACAAAGCCTGTATGTTTTATAGTAGGGAAGTATTCGTTATAGTAATAACTTTACTCTATATATTATCTAGTAAAAAACCTATTTATTTTATTATTACACTATATATATTTCTCTCTCCATTTCTATCGCTCTCCCTCTATAACTCTATCTCAATCTCTCTCTCTACTACTCAACACGCACCAATTTAACGCGCCACCAACAGCTTGTAGCAAGCAGCCCAGTTACGCCGCAAAATACCACTTCTCCTCCAGTAAAGCCAATCATGCGGACAACTAAGCAAGCCGTAGATCACAATAATGTTTACAGAAAATGCAGATTTTCATCCCCCCAAAAAGACAGAATTTTCCCCCTTCAACCGGTAGAATTGCAGCCAAAACTACAAGCTGCCAAGTAAATATTACAACACGATTTTAACTGCAAAAAATGAAAGCGAATCTGCCAAGGGGATGAGGAAGGAGAACACACACACGCACAAGACAAGATTCTGCGGCGCCTTACTTAATATTTTATAATTTACCTTCATAATAGCTTACCAAGATGATGTGGCATTCTGTAGAGATACGCTACTAACAAAGGCAGGGGGGGGTTTGTGTGCTGTACAAATAGATTATGACTTCTTGACTAAAGTGAGGCTAACCGCAGCATCAGTTGGGGGTGGTTGACGATGCAATTTATGAGATGTGCATCGGCGTGGGTTTAAGCCTATTTCCCCACGCGGGAAGATTTATTGGTATATATGCAGCTCCATATGTTTAAGCCGTGGCATACCAGCCTGCTACGTGTGCGCGGGTGTTTGGCTCTGTGTGTCTAGGAGGGGGAGAGGTTTTTTGGAGTAGCGCTTTTCTTTTGGGTTATAAGCATTTTGGATCAAAAGCGGGCGGGAGGGGGAGGAAAGAGAATGGAAATCAGGGGGTGGGCTTGGAAATTGGGGAGGAGAGAGTGGAAATTTGGGGGGAGATAGTGGAAACTGTAAGGGAGAGAATGGAAATTGCGAGAGGAGACAGTGGAATTGGGGTGGAGAGAGTGGAAATGAGGGGGGCGATCGGAAATTAGGGGGACAGAGTGGAAACGGGGAAGATAGTGGGAAATGAAGAGGAGGGAGAGAAAACAACAAAGCGGAGAGAGGAGGAAAAGAGGAGCAAAAATGCTACAGCTAGAGAAAGCCAAAAGGCAGAGCTAGAGAAGAAAAACTTCCACGGCAAAATAAAAGGAAATTCCACAGCGTTTTACCTTTTTACAAGCTTTAAGTTGGCAAATACATAAACTGCACACATATAAGTAGCAAATGTACTTCAGAGAGGTTTTAGTTTTAACTGCTTGACTTTAGTATAAACTCTAATAGAGACAGTCATGCTTCAGTGTAGGCGAAAAGCATCAGACCACTTGGGTTCTCAGAGAAAGCCCATCATCCATTTAAACAAATAGGTCTTTAATGGTAGATCCCCAAGACATCAGGCGGGCTGCACGCACACCTCAGTGAGATGGGATACTTGTAGCTGCAGCATATAGAAAGCATGTGTGCGTGCAAAATATCATCTATTTAATAAAAAAGAAATACAAAGTACTACTCAGAAAGGATAAAGGGGAGCGCCAAAAAAGTCGTTATATAAGCAACGCATGCCAGCAAGGCATGTAAGAAAGTGTGACTTAGTGCCGATGTTGCTTAGCTCTAGAACAGCAAAATGTGGTATAGATTTTGCATCTATGCAGAAACAGCCTTGAAACTAGGTAAATGCATACTCTAGACAGATGGAATATAAAGGGTAAACTGGTGCACACACACAGAAAATTAGGTAGAGGCATGCTCTACAGATTTGTCAAACAGGAATATTAGGATTAACCCGCATGTGTTGGTCTTGCCTGCATGTGGCTGTATAACGTGTGTGTGTTATTTTTTCATTCTTTTTTACCAGCATATAAAATTACCCTTTTCAAACTTTCACAACCTCAACTTAGTTCCCTAACTCAGAAATTGCAATGCATTTCATAGCCTCAGAAAAACTAGCCTGCAGGTACTTAAACTAAACTTGGACAACACACTATATTGGTGCTTTGTGGGTAGTAATATCCACGCAAAAAATGCACCAAATGGTGGAAAGCTATATTGAATACTCATGAATATATCAGAGCAAGGAATTGAAATTGAGATGATGCTCTTAAAAGGATGTTGAAACTGTTATAAGCAGGAGACTAGCAGCATCAAGTAATAACGGGTAGTCTGCATTGAGGAAATAACCTCTAACAAGGGGCGCCCTTCCTGCAATTTTTAGCTAGAAAATGTTCTTCAATCAGAGCTATCCAAGAGTAGTGTATAAAGCCTCAGTTTCCTACACCTTTTCATACAATCAGAGCTATCTAAAATTGCCCATAAATTCAGAGTTTTCTGCCATAAAATGTGCATTGAGCAACCAAACTTAAACTCAAAGCGTCCCAGATAGACGATTGTCCCGCGGAAACATAAGAAAATGGCATGAGCCAAGCCCCAAGCTGAAACCTTAATTGGTCAGCTAGCAGAATGATACTACTTTAATTCATATTCATACACATTCAAAGTTGAAAGTTGCTCAAAACCGCAGATTGGTAGAGGACAAAGAAAAAGTAGAGTCCGCTGTTTTTCACAAAATAATTTGATTTCCTGGGGTTACCAGCTGTATATACTTATTCCCCTCCTCCGTTGACGTGTACACACATTCATAAAATACAATAAAAACCAGAGGTTATGAGGAAGAGTTTTCTTCAAGAATATGCTTGCAGCAAGTTCACATTTTACAAACGGCGCATGTATAAACACAAAAATCCCATTTTTTTTCACAAGAGATGATTTTCTATGTGTGCTGAATAAAAATGCTCTCAAGTATGGTAACACCTAAGGCACATTCTGTACTGTTTGGGAAAAAACAGCAGCTATACTGATGTCTCCAAATACAGAGTCTTCTAAGCAAGTCTGTAGGGAGACACAAGCATTCTAATTGACCTTTGTTCCATGTTTGCTAGATAGAATCGGGAGTCAGTATGCAGGCATTTCATAGTTCTACGAGTAAGGCCTTAAGCAAGTCCCATTATTTTTGAAGTATCATAATGCCGCAGGTATTACAATTCTTGCCTAGCAAGCAATTGATATAGAAATCAGTAAAGCAGGCAGCACGCAAAGAGAGAAGCTCTCCAGTAGACAGCTGCAGCGTTGACTGGCAAACCGGAAAAAAATGGCGAATATGACGGTCCTTTTTTCTCTTATATATGCAGAATACGTGGTGAGAATCAGGAAGTTATTGATTCAGAAAGCTTGACAAAGGCAATTAGCAGGATGGATTCCCTATTTAAACTAAATTAAAACAAGTGCTGATGGAGACAGTCCCGAAATGTCGTAGAGAGAGATTCCAGCGGTACTTTTTTTGCCATAAATACGCAAAAAACTGTGGGGACTTTACTGATAAACGAAGCATAGAAAGAGAAGCGGGGAAAATAAAAAATTTGGTTTTTGGCGAAAAAAAAGGACATCAAACTGTGCAAAATCCCTGCTTCGTAACGTAAGTCAAATATATGAGCTGAGACTAAAAGTGTGTAGCTCAAAGAAGCGTTGACCTTGGAAAGCCATATACGCGATGCGCACAACATTTCTTTCCTTTTTAAGTGACAAAGAATCGAATAAATAGCATATTTGCTGGTAGCTACAAAGCGAACTCGGCGAACTCGAAGCTTTCTTTTTTGCGATTGCGAGCGTAAATGAGACCTTCAGGTATCTATTTGAGATACTGAGTAACTGTTAAGCCCTTTATGCACAAGCAGCGCAGTAGCAAGAAAATGTGTTTTTGAAATCTCATTATATAGCAGCTCTTTTACATCTCTTAAAAGTAGCGCAGTTGGAAAAAAATGTACTTTTGAAATCTCATAGGTGTGTTTTAATCTGTTTTTTACGTGTGTTACTGTGTGTATATGTGTGCTCATTGACTTTACCTCTGTTCTCTGTATATTGTGAAGTTCCAACATCATATGTAGCAACGCATTTACAGCTCTTCCATTACCATTGAAGGGCAAAAGAAGCGCAGCACACAAACCCCCAAACAACACTGAGAAAGAAAAGTTTCCTTTCCAAGTACGAGCGCAGTAAAGCCTTCAAGCGGTGAGCAGGGCATTAAGCGCAATACAATAGCCTTGATGCAGGCGATGAAACTGTCGAATTTCATTTATTTCACCATTAAAAGATCTCTTGGATTTAAAAAAAAATTCGAATGGCGAAAAAGCCTAGCTTCCTTAAGAGCTAGTCAAAAGTTTGGAATGATTTGATAGTTAAGCCTAGAAAGATACTCAAAAGGAGGTGATTTGCAGAGCAATCTTTTAAGTAGTAATAACACACTCTCAGAAGAGTAAGAGATATATACTTCATAACCTAAAAGAGTAACGGCTATACTCTAAAGAGAAAGGGCTATACTCAAAGCAGTTAGGAACATCCTTAATAAGCTAGAAGAGATTAAAAAACAGCTGTCCACCATACCTTCGTGCTCTTAAAACTAGCTAGTATAAAATGTATCTAAAAAACGTCATTTTCAATGCAAAAATACCATACAAGTATTCGTACACAATTCATGCTACTAATTTACCCCCTTTTCAGTTCTAAATGATGATTCTTCCTCTGCAAAACAGTGTTTTCCCCAAATTTTCATTAGCGAGTTCTTCTATTGAAAACGCTTCTGCGAAACCAAAAGAATTATCAGCAGCATTACAGGCTGATCAACGACTTCTACTGCGTATTTTGAGTATTTCAAAAGGTTGCACATCTGCTTCGAAGTTCTCATTATATGCTATGCAGCTCTTTTTTGGGTGCTCTATGATATTCCTAGTCTCCCACAGATAACCCCTAATGCATCTTCTTCTCTCAAAATCGAATTGGATTCTAGGTTTATTTCTTGATTGCTTACATTTCAAGCCTCAGGAGCCGAGATTTGCTAGATTGCTCGGCGTAAGTGTTTTTCCTCTAGTAAATAATGATTTCAGTTGGTAATCTCCAACACATTCTTCAATGATGAAATTTCTTTAAGCACGGCGGAAATCAATTACACGCCTTTCATGGAAAATTTCAGGTATCAACCCTTATTAAAAAAAATCGTGAATCTCAATTTGGTACAACAAAATTCTCCAGCATTGTCTTCACAGCTTCCACCAAGCTTCCTACTTCAAGATCAAAGGAATAATCTGCCACAAACCATCAGAATCACCACAAAAAGCCAAATTATTTTGTATTTCTTACCAAAAAACAAAAAAAAATTTCGGTACCAAAGCGATATATGTACGAAAAAAAGATGCAGAAATCCTCGGTATGCTATCCTTTAGGCAAACACTTATACTGCTACGTCCTTTGATTTTATTGCTTGAATGGTTTGGAATACAAAGCCAGTGACTTACCACTCATGCAGCTTGGGTTTAGAGGAGATTTCCAATTTCTGGGTACAAAACTGCTTTGGCGAAAATTTTTTTTTTTCATGATGCTCTTACGACTTGAGGTGTACATACACCCCCTCAATGGAGTATGTACTACCATTCCCAGTGTTATTATTTTCATGGCTTATTTTCTCTTTGCCCTCTGATCACTACAACAAATACACGACAATGGTGATTCAGATTCTTGTTATGATGAATGTGGAATCTCCCTCCAAAGCCACCATTGGTGTAATCCTTTACTTCGTAGATAATTCGCTTAATCCTAGAGTGAATGAGCGCCATAGCACACATTATACAAGGCTCATGAGACAAATACGCATCACCTCCAGTGCACAAGTACTGATCACATGGCAAGGAGCTAGCATTTACACTATTCTCAAGCGCTAACATATCCTTGCTGATGGAAGCCTCTTGTTTCGAAAGCAATTCCTTAAATGAGTCGAGTTTTGGCACTTTTTTGATCACGCTAAGGGTCTGAGAATGAGAAATAGGCTTGAATATATGTTTGGACTTTGTAGAGTAGAGGGAGCATAGTGTGGATCACGGAGAAGCTGTTTCGATACTGAGAAGGGCTCTGCAGGGCTATTGTGCTTGAAATTCCTTTTTGCGTAATTCTGGGCTTTAGGATGAGCTTTTGGGTGAGAAGATAAGTTTGAAGGTTTGAAGTTAACGTTTCTTGCCTGAGTAGAAAATGAGCTTTCTGGCTTAAATTGAAGTTAAATTTACTTGCTTTTTTGTATTTGCACTGCCAAATTGAAAGCCTATTCGCAATACTGCACTTAGCGGCAGAGATTGAATGGCAGAGCTGAAGAGAACTTCATGAGAGGAAGATCTCATGGGATAAAGAAACATCGTGAAGGTATTTTTGGGGCCAAAATGAAGGAAATTGCGTGCTTTTCAGTATGCAAAGGAAACGACTGATGGCTAAGAGAGGAAGATAATAAAGCACTTGCTATTCCCTATATTTTTTTACACACAGTTCTCGCTTATTGCCAAAAAAAAGCCCACTTACAGCATCGCTCTCCTTCTTGTTAAGTGATCTAAGCCTTTTGGAGAAGTTCTCAATGGCCAATATCGCCGCATGATGCATGGGATTTCGCTTCTTACAATCCCAAGCAAAGCTCATGGGGACTCCATTCAACGTAATGATACATCCGCTACCTCCAGACAGCTTATGGCAAGCAACTGAGGGGATAATGATGAAGAAGAGAAAAAAGATTCCATAAAAATCTGCAGTTCATAGCAGGAAGCCTCAAAACGACAGGATTTCGAACGAAATGGGCTGCATGATTTATAAATATATAAAAAAGATGAGGTAGGAAGGTAATATGGAGAGAGTAAGGGTAGAGGAACATACTGTGGGCAAATTGAGGGCAGATAATCATTAGAGCAATCGAAAAAAAAGTAAAAAGATGGCTACACGAAGGCAGCAAGGGTAGAGGAACATACTGTGGGCAAATTCAGAGCAAAGGAAGGCAATCTAAAGATAGCAAAGGCAGATTTCTATTACAAAAATGCAGTGCACCTAAACTTATCTATTTCTTACTAGCTGTAAATCGGAGGGCAAAGTTAATGCTCTAGAAAGGGGCAAACGACTGACAGGAAGAAGAGAAGACGCTAGATACCCACAGGTTTGATTCTAGATACTTAGAATTCAATCTCGTTTTGTAGTAAACTTAGTGTTTCTAATTATTGCAAAAAATAAGCGAATAAGCCCCATCTTCAAGCTCTTAAAAGATCTCTGCCGGCGACTAATAGCTTAGCTACCTTTTTTTCACATTATTTTCTACATTACTGATTCGCTATAGAATATTTGGTTTTACACACATCGACGTTTATTAGAGAAAATAGCAGCTCCACAAAAGAAAGCCTCGGTATTGAGAAATTTCTTAAAAACCAAAAAATATGCTGAAAGCGAGTAGAAATGCGAAATTTGAGCAGCAACACAGCGAAAAAACGCTCAAAAAACCACCAAATATTGTATCTACTAGTGATTTCAAGGGCTTAGTAGCATAATGTGTGCAATCATCTTGATGGTGTACATACAGTGGGGAAAGCTCATAAATTGTTAGCATAATGTGTGCAATCATCTTGATGGTGTACATACAG
>JADHZB010001337.1:0-12091 GCA_015657535.1 Nephromyces sp. MM_2019 | reverse complement strand
CCCACCCACACACCCACCCACACACCCACTCACACACCCACCCACACACCCACCCACACATACACACAACAGTGTAAAAAGCAATTCATTTTCTCTCTTCCAGGAGCTTTTTATCACGAAGAACCCTCCTACCTTCAGTGGAGTAAATCTTGAGATTCTCCTTTTTTAGGTGTTTTAAACGGCAAGTTTTCTTCGCTACTGTAGACGAATCTTGAAGACATTCAAGCATCAACTGCAGTTTGAAAGGCAAACCCTGCAATAAGGGGTGTGAGCAAAAACTTCCACTTTCAAAGGCTTTTAACGAAGAAAGTCAAAGACTCCATCAAAATACCACAAAAAGAAGGAAATTTCTGCAAAAAATTAGAAGCTAGAAGAGGATGGGCTTGAAAACTTGAAGCAGAATTTTTGGCGTGTGTGGGGGGTGGGGGGAGTGCAGGGGGTGTGGAGGGGGAGTATATTGGGCATCGGGAAGGGTGCATAGAGAGATATCTGGAGGTACATTTGCAGTGTGTGTGTAGCTTTTCTCTCATCTTTCAAGCAATCTCCTTCATCAACATCTTCCTCAACAAATCTACAGCTTTCATAGGCTCTCTATACCGCCTCCTTACAATCTACTTCATCAGGAGAAGATCGGCATAAAATCGATTTACAAGCACTGAGATCCTCAACACACCATCTGTATGCAGCACGAATTCCTCAGATTCACACACAAAAACGATCGATTTAAAGCTAAACGACTTCTTACAACATATTTGGATATGTAAACACACGTAGAGATAGATAAGGGTACACGCATCTACACCCACACACACACACACACACACACACACACACACACACACACACTAAGAGAGAGTAAGAAACAAGCACAAACAGAGCGATAGGGGGACGCACACCCACAGGGAGGGTGGGACATTACATACAAAAGAGAGTCAGATATATACACACACAGGAAGATCAGGACAGAAACATACAACAATAGAGATGGTCGAAAACAAGCGCAGAGGGAAACATACACAGTGACACAACACACAGATTGACACGACAAACACAGGATAACAAACACACGGAGTGACACAGGCAGACACCCATACACACCAGCATATACACTCAAACAAATCCATACCCACACACACAATACCGACTTCAAAAGTAATTAGGGAGGCCAGCTGATTATGTGATGCATATCGCCAGGATGGCGTAGTAAAGACCTTCCCACTCCACTCCTCTGCATTAGCATGAAGAGGGAAGTTCTTCACAGAAGAATATCCATCGCTCAGAGTTTCTCCGGGAGCTAACAAAGAAGACTTTAGCACACAGTCAACTATGAAAAGGCTGATGTTTTCAACGTCATTTCCCAGTGTATATACATTCAACGGATAGAAGACTTTATCCCACTTTCTCAATCTCTCTCTTGCAAGCTGCATATCCCAGTTTCCTGCATGATTGAAGCGAGTAGGGGAAGCTGAGATTAAGTTTCACACAGGCTCCATACACACCTTATCTGGATGATCAGGGGTGTGCAAGAAGCGCTATACTGAACAAATACTCAACAAGAGAATGAGGAAATGGGTGCAGAGGGTTAGAGAGTGGGATAAACACATTCAGAGAGGTGCTTTCAGAAATCACCAGGGAGAAATTCGCACACCCCGATGCACATCCGCATGCACCCAGAGATAGAGACACACTGAAATTCCCACATGCATATCCACACCCACACACACACATATGTATATCCGTACACACACGCATAGGTATATCAGTACGCACACACGCTCATATCTATACACCCGCACATACGCGCATATATACCCAAACACATACACATCCGCCCACACACACACATACACGCACACACACACATACACACATACACACACACACACACACACACACACGCAAACCTATTGGATTATCTATGCTATTCCTCAATCCAACGGCAATGAATTGTTTTGGATGATCGACTTCTTCTCCTCCTTCTTCTGCCTCTTCAGGAACACCTCCAGGCTTGGAATCTTCAGCGATCCTCTTATTCTTTGCTCCTCCAAGATGAAGATAACACACATCACTATGGTGGTTCAGGATGCTATTAGGAAGCCTTAGCAAAAGCGATTTACTTAGCAGTTGGTGTATGTACATCAGATGTTTGCAGGAGGAGGGAAAATGAGAAGATGATTTCACTGAAAACTGCCCATCATCTTTGGTAGAAGAAGTGGGAGAGACATTGGGATTCTGTTGCTCTGTGTGCGAAAAAGTCGCTGAGATCATCATATCAACTTCATAGGAGTTTGCAGTGTGTTTAGAAATGAGGAGGGGGAGTGCGTAAGGTGGCAGTAGGTGTATGAGGAGTAAATAGAGCTGAAGGAAGCCTGGCTGCACTGAGATCGACTAGGAGAAGCTTCAAGTGATATCCAATCAGGAGAAGATCTGTGTGTGTGCATAGGTTTGTGTTCATGGATCATATACAGAACATGCGCGGTATATTCAGTACGTGCGCACGTCTGTTTGTGTGTGTGGACGTGGGGGTTTGTGTGTGCGCACGTCTGTTTGTGTGTGTGGACGTGGGGGTTTGTGTGTGCGCACGTCTGTTTGTGTGTGTGGACGTGGGGGTTTGTGTGTGCGCACGTCTGTTTGTGTGTGTGGACGTGGGGGTTTGTGTGTGCGCACGTCTGTTTGTGTGTGTGGACGTGGGGGTTTGTGTGTGCGCACGTCTGTTTGTGTGTGTGGACGTGGGGGTTTGTGTGTGCGCACGTCTGTTTGTGTGTGTGGACATGGGGGTTTGTGTGTTCATATGTGGGTTTGCGTGTATGCGCGTGGGTTTGTGTGCGGATCATGCATAGCACATATATGATGTATTGAGGAAGTGCGCGTGTTTGGGTGGGTGTGTGCTGCCCTTATGTATAGTGCATACGCGATACATGTGTTTCTACGGTGCATTTTTTCAGTGTATGTGCATGTGTGTTAAATATATGGGAACATGCAAGCCTTGGCAATTTCCATGATGTTGGAGACGGTGCTCTGGGTGCGTGCTTTTCAGTAGGAGGGATTTATTCATTTAAATATATGGGAGGGGGAGGGAGCATGTGTGTGGGAGGGGTGTGGGTGCGCAGGTTGACTTGTGGGTATGTATTGATTAATGTGTGGCTGTGTGTGCGAGTTGTATGTCTTACGAGTGTGTGGGTGGGAGGGTTGGAGTTTGGGTATGTATGCATGGGTGCATGCGTGTGTGAGGTAGGCGCTTGGTGAGGGTGAGCGAGATACGCATGTTAGGTTTGCGTGCCTGGAATGCGCGTGTGTGAGCTATGCAGGACATGGAGGTATGCATGCATGAGAGGTTTGCCTGTGCGTAAGGCATGCTTATGTGTGAGTTATGTGTGTGTTCAAGTCGTGTGCGCGCAAAAAGCGTGTGCTTCAGCATACAAAACACAGATCATGACAAGTTTATACCCTTCGCAGTATTAAAACAATAGTCCTTCACTATGCTTTCATAGAGAGAAGCGATTGCTAGCAGTTATTATGATATACCAATTAGCAAGCCAAATAATCAAGTATCAAGCAGCTAAATATGCACGCACACAAAAATATTACCCGCAAAATATCACAAAAACAGAATATTACACACACAGCTATCTCACACAAATGACTATCGCACATACACAATTTTCACACACAAATTTATCCAAAAAACACTCACGCACAGTTCAAATAAAAATTTATACACACAAAAATATCTCACACACACAGCCTGGATAAATACGCAATTAGGCCGAGACTCCCAAGAACTCACACTACAATCAGCTTCATAGAGAGGAAAGACACTTCCTAGTAAATCCGAAAAGCTTCATCCTTTCAATATTCAGCCTCTCTGAAATATCTTCAAGCAGAATATCAAATGTTAATCCTGCAGGATACCGAGCCTGCGCGTGTGTGTATGGATAGGTTGGTATGTATTTTGGTTTGCATCTCTTGGTTTGTGTATCTTTCAGTGTATGTGTATATGCAAGCAAATTTTGGAAAGTTGATGTTCAGTGCCACATCTTTCTGGGTACAAAAAAATATCGCATCAGAAGGAAACAGAAGCTGAAGCAGACACACACAGAGCAATGTGGCTGTGTAACACACACAAAGCTATTAAACACACACACGCTCAAAGCTAGGAAATGCACACACACATATAAAGCTGTGAAATATGCACACGCACACACACAAAGCCATTAAACACACACTCAAAGCTATGAAATACACACGCACGAAGCTATTAAACACACACACAACTACATATGCAAACACACACACTGAGAAAAAGAGTCAAATCTACGCTCAGCCTATAGCCACAGCTCCCACCTGTAAGCTGAAGCCTTAAGTGTGATATCACAGCCTCTTCGCCTGTCAGAGTTAGAGAAGCACAGGCGAGGATGAATAGCACACACACACACTTCCATAGACACACACACACAGAATGATAGAGGCACACATCCGTATACGTAGTGATAGACACGCACACAGCGCGGCATACACGTAGACAAGCACACACACCAACAAGCAGACAGGAAGAAATTAAAATTTACGTTGGAGAGGGGATCCTTGTAGATATGAGGGGGAGAAGAGCTTTAGTAAAGTCGCTAATACTGTGAAGTTATAAAGATCGCAGCAAAAGCAAAGTATTTCAAAAGAAGGGAAACTCTCAGTGATGAAGGTGTTGATATACTTGAAGATCCATGAGCAAGAGACAGCGTATGAGGGAACTTTCATAGGGTTGTTTTGTGCGCGTGTGTATGTGTATGTTTGTGTGTATGTGTGTGCGCGTGTGTGCGCGTGTGTGTGCACGTGTGTGTGCGCGTGTGTGTGCACGTGTGTGTGCACGTGTGTGTGCACGTGTGTGTGCACGTGTGTGTGCGCGTGTGTGTGCGCGTGTATGCGCATGAATGGAGCTACTGTATGTGTTAATGAAAGTCGTGTTGGTATTACCTGCTTATCTTATGCGTGTATCGAATTGCTTACTGCCTGTGTGTGCGTCGAATTTTGTTTTTTTTCCTTCCAATGACAAATATCGACTAATCACCTAAATTGAAGGAAAGCGGCAGGTGCAGTCCATGGATACAAGGCAAAACCTGTTGAATGTAAAAGGCACAAATACATTCATAGACACACACATACATATCTATACTCACACACTTAAGACATCTATGAACGCACACACTAAACACCCCCAATTATATGGGCCGCAGTAAAGCACGCAGCAGCATGCAGACACGTTCTCACCACACAGTCATACACATACCCATCAAATATGCATACCAGAGCACACTGAATAACCCCCTTCAAAAAATACCCACCTCCCCCTCTTGATTTAAGCCATCACCCACCTGCATATCACCCCCCACCTCCTCCAAATGAAGGCCACTCCCCCCTAAACTCCGCTCACCACCCTTTACACAATACCTAACACCTCCACCTCCCCACCACCACCCCCACCCCCCCTCACAACAATCCGCCAACAAACCCACCTACAAATAACAAATGCATTTTCCGCTTCTCTTTACCGCTAAAAAGCATCTTCTTTCGCTGTTTTTTCCTTGAAAACCGTAAAAAACTGGAAATTCTGCTTCTTCACCATGGAAAAAAGTGGATTTTACGTTACTTCCCACATCATACGCTAAAGAACTCGTTTCAGCATCTTCAAGAGTGCAAATATAAACTTCACGCCATCAATGCTTCTTCACTTTCATCTGCGAGCATACATACACCCACATAATTATGCCATCATATCTTCAAATTATATGAATTTATCAATAAAAAGTCGGAGTTTTCTGCTTTTTTTGGCGAATTTTAGCAATTCTCCTCTTTGTCGTTAGAGCATCAAATACTGAAGAAAATCTGATTTTTTGGCCTTTTTGGAGGATTTCCCGCGGTTTTTCCTGTCATTTTTTTCCCCTTTTTCCTCATATATCGCAATTTTGTTGGTATTTTTCTCCCTCATCATCCTCTTAGTTTTCCATAACGCCGTCTTCTGCATCATTAAAAAAGATGCAAAGACACGACTCCTTCTCTTTTTTTTTGAGCTCCTCATAATATTTGGAATAATGATAAGATCGCTGTTCGTTATCAACAGTCGTGGGAAACCTCGGCTCGTGCGCTTCTACGATAATTCGGTAAATTTGCTAGAAGCAGCTGTTTTTGGAGGTCTTTGGGGGTTTTTTGGGGGTTTAGGGGATTTTTTTGGTGTTTTTCCGTTTTTTTGCGAGTTTTTTCGGTGTTTTCCTATTTTTTCCCTTTGTGTTCCGCTTTATTATTCCCTTTTCCCTCCCTTTTGCACCCTCTTCAAAAATTTCCTCCCGTCTTCCAGCCCTGAAGGTTTTCCACGTTAAAATCTCCTGAAATCACCCATAAAAAGCTATTTACTTGTTTTTTGATGATTCTATATTTAACGCTGCTCTTACTTCCAAATTCCTCTTCTTTTGAATAATTTCCGCTGCTTTCTGCTGATTTTCTGCATGTGCTTCCTGCAGCGACCAGTGATTCAACGGAAGATTTTCAGTGAAGTTATCGATAAGATTTCAGCAACTTCAAGCAGAAAGTATAGCTGTTTTATGCATTTTGGATGGGATGGAGACTGTGAGCTTCGTTTAGTCTACACGTGAGTGTGAGGGAGGGTGCTTGGAATCTGTGCGTGTGTGCGTGATGGTTCTATGTGTAGGTGGGTGTGGTTGTGTGGGTTGGTAAGTCTCTGGGAGCATGTAGGTGTATGCATGTGTAAGATATCTGTGCATATTTTCGTATGTAGTGCATGTATATGTATGCATGTGTGCGGATGTATTTGGTAGATATGCATATATGTGTGTGTGTTCGTTTGTATGCATGCTTTTCTGTTTGCGTGTCGGCTACATGTACATAGCTACTCATTATAGATCTATATCTACGTGTGAGTATGTGTGTATGACACCTCTGTGTGTGCGAAATCTTAACGCTCACATGCATGAATCTCGTGCTGAAGATAGGAGCTGATGGCCTTTGAAGCTTTTACGGACGAATTTAAGGCTTTATCCGATGCTTTCTTTCGCTGTACGTATATTCCTTTCCTCATTTTTTCACTGCCCTTCTCAGCTACTTCACCTCGTTATACTTTGCGTGTGTTGTCGATGAGAGCGAAAACGAGCTTGGAATCCTCGATGTTCTCAAGGTATACTTCAGTGTGTATGTGAGTTGCCGAGTCTGTATTTTTTGCTATTAATGTAGCCTCTGTGTGTATATGAATAGGTGATATGTGTGTGTATAGCTAGTGTGTGTGTTTGTGTGTGTGTATGAATAGATAATTTGTGTGTTTGGGGCATGTATGAGCCACTGATGTGTAGGTGTATAGGCATATGTGTGCGAACATACGATGGTGTCTACATCTAGTGTCTGCGCTTTTAATCCTTGTTTTCTGTGTGAGTTTCAATTTTCATGCCGTACGCTACTACCTTATATAAATTATGTGTGTTCGAATATGCAGGTGCTAGTAGATGCCTTAGATGCTTGTTTTGAGGATGTCTGCGAGATGGACTTCATGTATAGCTTTGATAAGGTATGTTCAGGATGATATTATATTAGTGTGTAGTGTGCAGTGTGTGTGTCGTGTATCGTGTGTGTATGGGTATGTTTGTGTGTGTGTGCGTGTGTGCGTGGGCATGTATGTATGTGTATGTTTAATGAATGCGTAGGCATCTCTGCAGCTGTTTGGACTGCCGTGTTTGCACGTGTGTGAATCAGCATGAGTATTTACGTAAGCGTTCAGGTGTGCGTCAGCGTGTGTGTGTACCTCAGTGTGTGTGTGAGCTTACTCCCTTTCAACCGCTTTAGTGTGTTGTTTTTATAGGTCAACATCATATTGGATGAAATTATACTGGGAGGTTAGTACTGCATTTATGTTTATGCGGGTGTATGTACAACTACACAAACACGCACGTACCCTCTATATTGATCATGTCTACTTCTTTATTAGCCTGCGTGTATGTAATTTTTAGTTTCGCTTGTGTGTGTGTTCTTGTTTCTTTGCTTAGGCAGAAGCTTGGGGCTCTGAAAAGCCGTGCATAAAGCTACGAATGTTAACAGTAGAGAGGTGTAAGTACACTGCTTATTGTTGCACTGAAAGAGAGGAAATTTCGTGGTTTGCTTGTTGCATTTTTACGAAATAGTATTTGATCAGTAGTTTTCATGAACTTTTGTGAGTAGTCAAGCTAATCAGAGCGACACACACGCATTGGCGCACACAAGGAGTGGCACACACAAAATTTGACACACATAAGCAGTAACACACATACAAACAGATTGACGCATGTACAAAGAGTGACGCAGTCAAAATTAGTGACGCACACAAAGAATTAAGCACACAGAGCGACACACAAAGAATGGCAGGCAAAGAGTGAAACACACAAATCTAACGCACGTACACTCGGTGATGCACGTGTATACATACCAAACACACATTTCTACCCCACCATTTCTGCATATAAAAAAACGCCCATATATTCATCATAATGCTGATAACTGTTGACACACTACACACACGCAAACTTACGAAATACCTCTGTGTGCTGCAGGTGTTGTGCTAGATATTTACATACCAAATATACTGAAGTCTGTTGGGGTAACTAGGAAGGTGATGGATGCTGAGAAAACGCTATTTTGACGAATCTAAGGCTGAAGGCTCGTTCTGCTTCTGAGAGCTTCTATACTGTGAAGTCACCAACACACACACATGCATGCAATGATACACGCGCACACACACGCACACACATATGCACGCAAAGATACACGCAAGCAGGCAAGAGCTCGAAAGATACGCAGAACGAGCAAAAAAACACAGCGGGGCACACAATTGCAGATTAGCACACACAGTGAAGCACACAGAGTGACGCACATAGAAATATTACACACGCACACAGATATTATACACGCACACAACCCATATAGATCACCTACGATTTGCGTTTTTTGATCCTTCTACCCCTCTAGATATCCTTAGCTGTTAAATCTACAACCAAGTGTCAGTAAATCCAAGTCTTCATGTGTATGAGTTGCCCTCTATCAGCGTAACGTTGAAGCGTACGTACACTTCAAGTCTTCAAAAAAGGTTGTATACTAATTGCGTACTTCCTGTTCAACTTATATTGAGAGTATTCACGTGCGTGCACACATAACATGATATTAGCGAAGATAGCTCAATGTGGTAAAGATGCGGTGTGTGTGGTGATCCTCAGGGTGGCTCTCCCTATATCGCTTTGCTATAAGACGTGTGCATGTGTGTGTGTGGGCGTGTGTGTGCGGGTAGCACAGTGTGTAGGCAGCTTGCAGGAATGTGCACTGGAGGCTTCTTCGTGGCTTGGGATAACTAGCTTAAGCTACTGTTTGATTATTATGATTAGCGTTAGCGCGTGTGCGTGTGCGTGAATTTTTCTGTATCTTCACAAACACATGTCCGACACGAGATATCTTCTGTGCAGGTGTGTGTGTGTGCCTGTCATACAGGCTTAACTTGCCTGTCAGTTTGTAATATCCTATCCTTAGTATAATGAACGAGCTACAGCACACACAGCCTTCACGATGAACACACACACATACAGCATTGGCTTGAGAAACATACACAGCCTTTAGGATGAAACATACACACATGCACGTATTTTCTATTCACTAAAGGTACGTTCCTCCTCATGCTTGAACACTCTTCAGAGCCCTCAAGAAATACTCTAAGAGAGCCCCAACTTGTGTGTGAAATTCCCTTTTAAAACCTCTCAAATCTTCAGGAAAAGCACGATACTTTCGAGAGGAAGAGGGGTGTATCTACACTCAACACACACTGCAAACCACAGCAACCATCACATCCACACATACAAAAACGCAGCAAACCACCCCAACATAAACACGCCAAACGTTAAGCTTTAAAAAAGCAATTTTTTCGATAGGCAAATCCTATAGCTCTTTCTGCACATAGTTTAAGGCCATGAAACAATTCACAGGCTACCACATACACACCACTAAAACTTTGCTTACAAAGTAGAGGCAACACCTCTCGGTGGTAATAAAAAGAAGAGAAAAATCCCATAAAAAATTCCCTCAAGGGAGGGTGTAAGTACACCCACTCCCTATAAAATGCCGTCATTTTTCCCAAAAAATCCACCAAAAACTTCTCTGGGCAGCCAAAATCCCACACTTTACTGATCTGAACCACTTCAAGAAAAAGTGAGTCAGTCTTTGCCTTCGAGGCACACACACACACACAGGTAGAGCGATAGAGACAGAGAGACAGATGGAGTGACAGGAAGAAAGATACAAGCAATACGCACACAAACACAAGCAAGAAAATTACAAACACAAACATCGCTCACACACCAGCACACCAACATATCAACACACACACCAACACACACGCACGCCAACGCACCAACACACACATGCGCGGCAACGCAACAACTCACACACGCCAACACACACACGCACGCAAACACAGCAACACATCAACACATCAACACAAATACATCAACTCACACACAGTGACACACACACATCAATGCACGCACATCCTTATACACACTATTCTCTATAGTACTTCCTCGCATGTGCAGCATAAGTTTCCGGACTAACTGCTTCAACTACAATCGGCATAAAGCCATGAAGAGCTCCACACAGTTCAGAGCATTGTCCGTAGAAAACACCTTCCCTTTGGATGAAACAGTTGACTCTGTGAAGCCTACCGGGTACTGCATCAGCCTTTATACCCAAACTGAAGCACATTAAAAGCATCAAAACACGCACATACCATGAGGTTGAAAGCAGAAGAAGCGAACCTTGCATGTGTGTGTATTGAAGAGAAGAGAAAAACACATGAGATTGATTGTAGAAGAAGCCACTTTTAACAGTGTCTGTTCGTGTGTGGGTGTACGTACACAACATAAAGTCACTAAAAGCAGCAAAAAAAGGTAAATAGCAAACACAGCACAGAGCCTCGTAGAACCTTTAGTTGCAGAAACATATAAACCATTTAATCAGTGCTAACACACAAAGAAACTCACAAAAGCAAAACTCACAACAAGTCTTTACGTTGAAAACTATATTAGACCCAACACACACACCCCATCCACCATATGCAGCTCAGGGATCCCCCACCACACAAATCTTACCCAACACACACATACACATAACTCTCACCCACCATACATACACAACTCTCACCCACCACACATACACAACTCTCACCCACCACACATACACAAACCCCACCTCCCACATACTAACAACTCTCTATCCCCACACACACAAACAAACCCCACACCCTCCACACATACATTCAGAACTCTCGCCCACCCCCCACATATACACACAACTCTCACCTACCCCCTACACACACACGTCACCCCCCACACACCCCCCTCACCTTGGAACAGCCCATGAATGAATAACATCTCCTGCTGTGATTAAGAAGCGAATGTGAGTTCTTGTCGGCAGAGTCAGCCTTTTATCAACTTCCAAGTTCCTCAACATTCCCGGCTGAAGATCTTCATCAGTTACCATATTCGACTGGAATACAAAGTAAGTGGGAATAGAATCAGGATCTTCCAGATATTTCTCAGGAGTGGGGTAGCTGCTGCCATATTGATCGGGAGTGTAGGGTGCTACATCTTGAAGAATGTTGTTTTGTTCAAGAGGGGATTCTATACAGTTGAGGTTTTGTGGAGAAGAGGAAGAACAAGAGGGAGAAGGGGGAGAAATGAGCGAAATTTGAGGCTTTTTTTCACCACGACTAGATAGAAAAGATAACCAAGAAGAAGTTTTCCCTCCCTCAACTGGTGTGTGCGAAACTCTGCCCACATCACCTACTCCGACGTTTAAAAGTATGTTTGACGTCTTTGGGGATGATGAACCACTGAAAAGTGTATTACAAAGCAATTGTGAAGCAAAAGAAGAACCACCTATCTCTTTTCCATCATTTGAAGACGAAGAAGAGGGAATAGCGGGAGGGGAAGTTGGCGTCTTCTTTGAGGTAAAAACGCCGTAGATATCGCTGAGCTTCATCCTGTCAGACTGGAGTAGAGCTGTGAAGATGAGGGGCGGGAGT
>JADHZB010001336.1:1287-58463 GCA_015657535.1 Nephromyces sp. MM_2019 | reverse complement strand
TATGCGATTTTTAGGACCTGCGAAATCCTCAGACGCTGCTATGCAGGTTCGCTAGATTTTTGTGCCGCTACAACTTGGAATAAAACTACACATCCCCTCGGTTAAGCGCTAAAAGCAATGGTGATAGCAATGCTCGGAGTATCAGCAGAATCAGTAACAGCGTAAAGTTTCACTTAAAAAACTTATAACTGCTAATTTGTTATGTGACTTGGCTGAGGAGATTTATTTATGCTGGCATAATCTTTTTTTGAAACCAGAAACATTCTCTGGCTGTTTTACATGCCGAAAGAGTGAAAGACATGTTTTAATCTACTCACTACAAAAATAAAGCTCCAAATCTCCGTGAGACTTTCTTTTTGCCTCACAATAAATGTTATACCAGAAAATTATCCTTATTGTGCATGATTATGTATACCTTTTCCATGTCTAAGCTATTGTACGATACGCTTTCAAATATGCAGTACCAAACTACTAAGACGAAGCTGCTTTATGCTGCACATGCCTAATTTTACTCGCTTACAGTCGCTCGAGATAGTATTGAATGTAGAAAGATTAACTTCATACGTATATTCAATGTTTTACGATGAATATCATTTTCATTGTGATAGTAGCTCTGCTACTCGCAATATGCTGACGACGATTGTGAGCAACAGATAATATGCTATAATTGCTTATTGAGCTAAAGAAGATATTGCTGGCTTTTAAGGCTATAATGCTACTTCCATATGACTTACTCTAACACTGGCAGTAGTTGAATCTTTGGGCAATTGTGTATATAAAACAAAATAGTAAACTTATAGCAGAATGTAATTGATGCTCGTTTATGATAGTAAATGGAGAAGGTAACATCAATTATGTGATGCAACTGGCCAGAATGAAGCTCTTTGTTCACAATGCCCCATCCGCTTATGCCTCAACCGAAAAACTTAGGGCATTTTGAATAACATTTGTATTACATGAAATCAGCAGCACAACCTATACATAGCTATCCCCGCTGAGCAATAAGTAGCATGAATCAATGGAAGAGCACTTGCATCCACAGCTCACGCGTGGGTCTCCCTCCTTATGCCATCCAATTCAAGCATGCATGTGTGGATGCGTAAGCTGGTTTATCTCATATCTCCACCTACGGAATCACTCTAAATATGTTGTGCCATAAGTACAAGTATGGCAATCTTTCAGTGACATTATGGCAGCATAAGAAGCAGTATCTTTTATTATCTGTTGTGATTCAGACAGGGGCAATGCCTAGTACCTTCTCGAACCCTTCGTGTAGTCTGGTGCATAAGCAAGGTTTTAATACCTCTTAACACAGAAATCACGCAGACTTAAAGAATCAGACGATGTCAGGCTCATTATGCATTCCTATGGCCACTGTTGTTATCCAACAAAATCTGTCATCATAAGCTGTTGAATCTTGGGTAATCTAAAACGTACGCTTATGGTCAGTACGAGTAATTCAGACCACTCTTGCTCGTCACTATCTCCGGCTGTATATGCTGGTGAGAGGCAAGCTATGCAGCCCTGCCAGTATGCGTGCGTGTGCGCGTGTGTATATTTCGTGTGTATGAGGCCCTGTGTGTTTGTGTGCGCAAAGTCCTATGTGTATGTTTGTGTGCGTAAAGTCCTATGTGTATGTTTGTGTGCGTAAAGTCCTATGTGTATGTTTGTGTGCGCAAAGTCCTATGTGTATGTTTGTGTGCATGAGGCCCTGTGTGTGTGTTTGTGTGTTTTTTTTTGTAAGAGTTTTTGCGAGTCTCTCTCTCTGTGTACATGTTTCTCTCTCTGTTTACAAGTCTCTCTGTGTATAAGTCTCTATCCCTATGTGTGCGAATCCCTGTGTGTGTAGCCCTACCAGTCCTCCCAATTTAGTAAAGTTCACATCTCTCACATAGTTACGACCACCAGGGTGTAATCTACCACCCCCCGTTTCCTGGTGTTACCAATAAGGGTGGGCACCAAACCACACCGTATCTCGACCTTGGAATAGCACAGCCTGAGAAGGAGCTTTTATCGCACCCTATCGCATATGATGCAAGCGCACATACCTTGGCTTTGGTTACTGTTTATCCCGTGCTTCCTGCCGTACTTCCGCGGGTAAATAGTCTGTTGCAACTTTCGTCTTGAGAGTATGAAATTAGTGAGACTGGAAAAGCGGCGTACTACTTCCAACAGAGTGTATTCTCTTCTTTATACCAGGGACTTTTCTACTTTGGCGAAGGAAAAGCAACGTATGCTGCTCTTGGTGCAGATTTTTTGATTGTATTAACTGTATTCCCGCGATTTTATATAAATATCTTTCAATGCGCGTAGTATTAAGTATTTTTTTCGGTAGTACGTTATCCATTAAAGGCTTTATTCGGCATAGATTGACAGAGATTTTCGGAAGATATTAAGTGGTATTACCCCTTAAAAGTGTGTTGAATTCTCATAATACAAACTGGCGTGCGTGGTTTCCAGCGGAAGTGAAGTTGTTTGCTTCTCCAATCGATGCGTGTCGTGCCGCCTGCGCTTCTAGCTTTTGTGTGTGCAGTGAGCATTCCCTTCGACAATAGATCTATTCAATAATTTTGGAGCGCTCTCTTGTTATCCTGTATAGTTTGGCAGCTACTTTCCCTGCGATTATCGTACTGAATGTTATATGAGTCATTGTTGCCTGCTTCCTACCTCTATTGGTGACGCGAGAGCATGATTTTTGTATTTCTCCCTTGAATTTAGGTGTATGTTGCTATTCTGGCGAACCCTTCGCCAGTTTCTCATGGGATTCTTGTGCACCTGCTTTCTAAACGTGTAGCTGTGACTTCTGCTTACGCAGGAGTAATAACAGTGACCTTTGTAAATGGTATAGAAATATCTATACATTTTACCGTATGGTATTGTCTGCTTTTTCCTTGTTCATTTCTGTTCGGTTGCAGCAGATAGTTTTTCGTATATAATGGGTACTTGTATTCATTGATAGGGAAGAGTTTGCCTCATTAACAGTGATTGAAATTCGTGACTTCGCGAAGACCTCATAGCTCCTCTACTTTTGGTTTTTTCCCAGCTGATTTTGATATCTATGCTATAAGTAGGTGAATTACTCACTGTTACATGAAAGTTCCCCTCTAGTGGATATTTTTCTGTTACTTTGTGTTTACAAACGTCTGTTACACGAATTGCAAGCCTAAGATCTGTGGTTGTTCAACTTTTTGCTTGCAGGGATTATTCTTCTGGCATATCGAAGAGTTTAGTCAGGTTTAATATGAGAAAGCTTTAGGTTTTCATGTGTGATTTTAATTGTAATCTTATAGACACGCATCTGCGGCCGAGTTATAGTCAATTTTTCACGATTCTCTGGTTTTTTTCACTTTTTAACTCACCGCACTTGGCGTGTTACGCTATTGGATAGTCTTTTAATGTTGTATGATACTACGATGCATTGAAATGCTATCAGGAATTTTTATGCACGTCACAATTTTTTACGTAACCAGTGCAGGAAGAAAACAAGTGTTAATAATTGACTGTGGATATTTTTTTAAACATGCAGGCTTTCCGAATTTGTGAGATTTTATCTTTGCAAAGATGATAGATCATTTTTCAGTTGATCTGCCAAGATTCGAACCTTTCTTTATTGACATCACACCAACGATGCATGCCATGCTACGTTTAATCAAAACTACGCTGGCATTATAGGTGGTTGCTTCTCTGCACTGTAATACAATCTATTGGGTCTTCCAACAAGCGAAACCACTTAGAAAAGCCATAATTAATACCAAAACCTGCCTTTAGTACTGTAATTTTACAAAGTTTATGGGGGTGTGTGGTATGGTCTATTAGGGACTGACTCTCTTTGCGACACTGTAGATTACAAGAAAATGCAGGAGACATTCAAATAATATCAGTAGAATAACTGCATATTTTACTCATTAAAAAAAGGGGAAAAGCAGGCATTTTGTTTTAGCCCCTTCCAAACCTAAGCATGCTTCTTAAGTCTCTCCCTCACTTTGTTGAATAATCTGCTATGAGAGTATAGTACTACTCATGTGCAGCTTCCTCATCTCAATTAGAATCTCTACCTCTAGCCTAAATATCATATTCTTGCTTTAACTTTCATCTCAGCAGCATATTTTTCGCGTATTTCTCGTAGTCTATGAAGTGTGTGTCCGAATTTTAACTTTATTTCCTGCCTGAAACTGTTTTTTGCTTCACGTTAAGGTTCCGGTGAAGTTTTAATAGAATGCATTTTGCGCATCTCTTTTACCTTAATCATCATTAATTCATTTCTTTTGGATAAAATCGTATTATCTGCGTTTAAATCTTTAATTTTTATATTAAAAATTCGCATTTATTTCCATCCAAAATTGTCTGATTTTTCTTCTTCAGTGTGCACACAAGGCCTCGAAATTTTCCGGTTTTTTTCAACAATGCTGAGACATTTTATACGCCTCCAGAATAGGCTGAGAATTTTCCCTCATGCCTCGAGGAGTTTCAATAGCTCTTCAGCAACTCCTAGTACTGGAGCTGTATCTAAAAACCGAATGCTTGATAAGGATTTTTACGATGTTTTTATAGTTGGAGGAGGCGTTTCAGGATCTGCTCTCTTGTACGAACTCTGTACTTTCACTGGTACGCTCCTTTGCATAATGTTTAGCCTGGCACTGAGGATGTTGATGCCTTGTGTGTTCCATGGTTTTATTATCTGTGAATCGCGCTTGGTACATGATGCTCCCCCTATTTCACCCTCCTCTTTTTTGGAGAATCACTGAAATTTCATAAAAGCATACTTTACTACCATCAATTCTCTGTTGTTTCTCTGCCGGAGCGAAGTGGTGTGTTGATGCTTTAAAATGCGTAATTTTTGTCGCTTAATCCTTGTTTTGCTTGTGTGTTATATTCTTCTTGCCTGGAGCTTGTGGCTGCTGTTGTTTGCTTGAATTTCGTGCACACACTTGATGACTTTGAAGATTTGTTTAAAGTGTGTGTATGAAAGCTTGTTTCAAGTGTGGATTTTTGGCTTTTTTTGTGTTTTAGAGTATCTCAAGCAGATTTACTAGCAAGTTTGTGATGTATAGAAGCGTGTCTTTTCAAGTTTTATGATTTGGCAGTTTGCTGTTTCATCCGCTACTTGATGAAACTCTTTTGGGAAAAGTCTTGTAGCTTTTTTTTTGGCTATTTTGCTGTTCTCATCTTCTCGTTCCGAAAATTTTCATCAATGCAATTTTATTGCAAAGTTTGGAAATAAGATAAGCACTTAAAGCATTTGATGATTTGTTTTTACTATAATGGAGTAAGAAAGAGATGCTATTCAAAAATTGAACAATGATATTATATTTTAAAAGGAATTGATGAAATTTTTTGCAAAAAAATTGAGTTGCGGAAAAGATTATCATTTTTAATTCTCTTTTTTTTATAAGGCTAAAAGAGGAATATGCCGTTTCTTCACCTTTTTTGCTGAGTTGTGAAAGACGAGCAATTTTTGCTGGATTTTTCTTCCCTCAAAACTGTCGATGTTGCTTGTTTTTCTATGCGTCTTTTTCATTATAGTTTTCTTTTCCTGCTTAATTTGCTGTTTTAGAAATACTTTATATTCTTGCCATTCACACCTGAAATAAAGCTGATGAGCTATTCGGTGTGCTGGCTGATTTTGTTTTCATCTTCATGCGAAATTCTCTTATTTTTTCCTTTACAAACCCAACCAGACTTGAAGCGCATAGCCCTTGCAGAAAGGAGGGCTGGTTTTGCTCAGGTAGCTTCTGCAGCAAATAATAACAGTCAGACGATACACTGTGGTGAGCTTGCGTTGCTGTTTTCATGAAGAAGTGTGTGATCGAAGTAGATAGTGTCAGGCGTTTGCATATGATTCTGGTGTCTCGCTTTGTAGCCGTGTGTGAAGATGATAAAGCTGCAGAAAAGCTATTTCATGGGGTATTATTTTGATTATTTTTTTGCGTATGATTTGATGATTAATATATATGCTTATGTGCGAGCATAGATCTTTTTTTTCGATTTAATAGTCTCTGGATAGGCTGTTTCCTACTGTTTTGTGTGTGCGATTTTTTTATTGATCTGGGCTTTTAAACGCATGATTTCAGCATAATATATTGCAAGCAAAGAGAATTATACCTCTCTCTTCGTTATGGCTGCCTAGGTATCTAATTAGTTGAGAGCTCTGCCTTACGCTACTGTGTGTGAGCTTTTAAATATTGCACTATTTTTACAGTTTATTTCTTTATCTTTGTTCCGAAATGCTGTTCAGGTGATATTGAGACGAACTACTCACCCGAAAAAGCAAAGACTGTGAAACGCCAAGCAGATATGCTCAGAAACTTTGCTACGAAGCTTCCTGTTGGTGTGCGAGATCGGTAGGAATCGTTGGTATTTGTGTGTGTGCGTGTGTGTATGCATTTGTTTGATTCTGTCTGGTTTTATTTTATGTACTTTCCTGATTTTTCTAGGGTAAATGCTTGTTATGTGTGGGTAAGTTTGGTGTTTGTTGTGTGTGTGGGTGTCATTGAGTTTGTTGTGTGTGTGGTGTATATATAGTGTGTGTGTGTGTGTGTTTGGGTATTTGCTTTGTTTTCTGGTGTGGGTTTCAAGTGTGTGTAGTGCATATATGTTGTGTGTGTGACGTATATGTGTGTATATGTTTTTTTGCGTATTTTTTTAACAGTCTTTCACAAATTAATAAAGTGTGCTTAAATTTTCTAGCATTATATCTCCTTTACTACTCCCATGTAGAATTTGGTATGAAGTTTACGCAATTTCTATGAATCACTTCCTGCTGAAGATGCTAGAGTTTGCTATTTGTATGAAATTTTCTGTTTCTATTCATACCTTTATGCTTCTGCCGCTATATATGGAGAATAACAACCATTTTTTTCTTATTGAAGTGCTTTCTACTGGGCTTTTTCTCCGTCGCTTCTATTTCCACTCTTTTTACTGTTTTTTGGACTTTTTTTAAGGATTTCATCATTTTCCTTGTTTTTCGCGCTTTTCAGCTGAAATTTACGTTTTATCCGACTTTTTGTTTGTAGTATTGTGGTGAAGTTACCAAAGATGGCACTCGGTGTAGGAAGCGCAGAATGCAAGGCTATTGAAGACAGATTCCACTCGATCAAGGATGTGTTTACAAATGCCCAGCTAATTAACAAGAAACAGGTTCATAAATTTTTTATTTTTTAAAAACTGAACTTACTCTTGAAGAAACTTGAATTTGTTTATATAATCATCAATATCAGTAATAATATGTATATGTGTGTACTTTTTTCTGATGAAAACGTGTTTTCTCTCTGTTTCTGCTGGAGTTACGAGTAATTTATTGTAGGTGGAGGTTTTTTGTAAACAATTCTTCGTCATCAAGCGTGTTGGCAGCTGCTGTGTGCAGAAGGCTATTTTTCTTGTTTTAGATTCGTTGTGCTTTGCTGGTTTGAATATATCAGATGCTTCTCCCGTATAATACCCATTGGGCAGATGCAACATATAGAAAACATACGTATTGGCGAATATCTATGATTCATTGGGACTTATTTTAGCGTCTTTGCTATTTGTTTCACTTTCAACACTCAACTATGTGTGTGTGTGTGTTTAAAAAAATATTTCTTTGACGAGCCTCTACCATAGGCATATCATCTCTCCTAGTTTAATATTTCTCGCCTTACAGATTGCTGAAATTGAACCTAGGGTGGCACTTATAAACAGTCACTCCCAAAGACCTGAAGAGCTTGCTGCCCTCTATGTAGCTGATGAGTACTCTGCTATTAACTACTTTGAATTGTGTAGAACTTTCATTCAGATCTCGAAGGAGACTGGGAAGGTGATGAGGGGGGGTGTGTGTGCGATTTTTGTTCACAGTATGATGCAAAGAGGGTACATGTGAAGAAACTGAAGGAGTAGGCGTAGATGCATTTTGTGCTCACTTGGTTTATGTGTGTGTGTGTAGTTTTTTTTTTAGTGTATGATACAGACGTAGATGAAGAAAAGTAATGACTAAAATTATGCTTTTGCATTTTACTTTGACTGAAAGCAACTACTTTTCTCTTCTTCATAAACGTGTATTTTTTTGTGTGTGAGGGTGTATCTTAGTCGCTTTGTCGCAGACTAGCTTTTTCTTGCTTTCCTTAGTGTGGCATAACTACCTTCTACCAGGTGATTTGACTCGCAATTTTTCCCTTTTTTTTCTTTAAAAATACACTGCTGGAATGCTTGCAGTGTGTGTGATTGTGGTCTCTGTTAAATGCAGTTTACGTGAGGATGCAGTAGTTACCCTTATAAATGCAGTAAATACCCTTTTTTAGACATAAATAGTAGCTTTATAAAAATTGAAATTTTGATCGAAAATTTCAAAGTTTATTTTATTTCTAGAAGTCATGTTTATACATCTGCAAAAAGATCTTCAAAGGTTCTTTAATATTATTAAGTAAAGCATGCACTCTAAGGTATATTATAGCTACTTGATATTGTGTTATGTGTAGTTTCTCCCACATTCTCGCGCTTGAACTTGGATTTTTTTGATGATTCTGGTGGTGTTGATGATTTTTCTTGCTTTTCTTTTGCTTCTTCTGCTTCTTCTGCTTCTGCTATTTTTACTTGAATTTTTTTTTTAGGCAGATATTACAACCAATAACGAAGTTAGCTCCATTGAGCGTACTGAAGAAGGTTTTAGGCTCACGACATCTCAAGGAGTTGTTCAGGTACTTCATATTTTGATACTTTATTCCTCACTCCAGTGTTTCATTTCATCGGGAGCGCTTGTGGTGGTTTTAAGCCTGATAGTAGCCAAATGGAGAGGCTTTTTGAGGCCTTAAAGGCTTATTCTGTTGTTTTTTAGTGCATGGCTTTCATGCTTGAATATGCCCATCACTAGGGTAGAATGTAGTCGATTTGCACGTTTATTTGGTATGCCAAGTTAATTGTATATACCTCCTGAATTAGTGCGTGTTGCTATTTTTAGTTAAAATGTGTGCTTCACTCCAGGTAGATTTTGAGTTTTCTGCTGTTTCTCCTTATATGTCTTTGGGGTTAATTGCTTAGTGACCCTTCTGGCACAGCCTGAATCTGCACGGCCTTTTTTCCTGTGAATCTCCCTGCGTATAATGCTCTACAATTTACCCTTTTTGCAGGCTCGAAACGTGGTTGTCAGTGCTTGTGGGTACTCTCTACTGATGGCACAGAAGATGGGTTATGGCCTTCATTTCAGCTGTTTACCGATGGCCGGAAGCTTCTACTTCACAGATCCAGTGCTCAACGGGAAGGTGTATACTGTGCAAAATCCGAAACTTCCTTTTGCTGCTGTCCACGGAGACCCTGATGTGATGGTTAATGGTAGGAAACTGCTCATTTTAGTATCCCATCAGGATGCTACTTGTTCTTTTAGTATGAAGCTTTTGGTAGTGCTGTTGGGAGATGTAGTGGGAATATTCGCTCGGTACGAAATGTTCATGTGGATGATAATATGCTGGTGGATGAGGATGGGAGTGTGTTGGAAGATGAGTTTCTCCCGGTGTGCCCTGGTTGATGAGGGTAGGAGTGTGCCATTAAGGCTCTCTTGTGAATGTATTTCTTTGCGCACTGTGTGTATTCTCTCTCTCAACTAGATTTTTACTTGTGGTAAATCTCAATCTGCATAGGCTAAACTTCTTTTTTAATTTTGTAATAAAACATTACAAGGTATCTCCTACCTCCCTTATTATCTCGTGTAATGTCTTTTTTTCTCCTCTGTCCATATGTACTAAAAAATTCAATAAATTTTTATCTATAGAATCACCTATTTGAAGCTTTGTCATTGTATTCAAAGATATTTTTGCAATATGCTACAATCTCTAGGCATGACACGCTTTGGCCCCACTGCTTTGCCTCTTCCTCTACTTGAACGGTATAATTGGAAGTCTTTTCCTGATTTTTTGAAGGTCCTCAACTTTGACCTTAGTTTGGCGTCTGTTTACTGGGACCTTTTGAAGGTGAATGACTGGATTAAGATCTTCTATGGACAGGATGTAGTATTTTCTGTGAGAAAACAGAAGTGGGCACACACACACACACCACGAAAGTGATGATGCTCTATACTGTTAATTTTTTTTTGGTATCTTCGCTGTGAGTTCCAACATTCGCATGTTATATGAAGAAATGATAAGATGCACATATTAGGTTCATCGTGCCTGTTTTTGCAAAATGGTTGCCAACGATAAAGTAAGCATTCTTTTTGAGACACCCATGTGTGGAATAGGAGAATCTCTGAAAAGCTTCTAAAGGCTAATATTTTTTTGCGTATTTTTCATCATTTTTATTTTTTTTGCTCGTTTATTGCTATTTCCTTAAGGATTTTTGCCATTTTCATGCATGCGAAAAGGATTGCCTAGTTCTAGCAGTTTGTGCAATCTTCGTGCATACGAAAATGAGTGGCTATTTCTACCAGATTGCAGCTTTTAAATGAAGTTCATAAGTAGCGTCTTTATTGTTATTTTTTAGGTTTCTACCTTAAGGAATTATGTTATGCGAAACTTCTTGTTTGAGGTACCCGGTTTGTCGACACGACTGTTTTTAAAGGTTAGACTTTGATTATTCTCTGCTTTCGGGGTGATTTTTTTAATTTCCAATGCCTTGGTACAGCTGACCTATTTGGCTGCAAGTATTTTCATCTTTGAGTTTAACTGTGTGCCTCTATCCGGCGTTTTACCCTGTATTGTTGCTGTGTGTAGGCTGTATGGGTTATCATGATGACGTTTTATCATGTATTACCCCTGTGTGTGTGCGCTTGAGAAGAATTGACTTGCTTTTTAGCTTCAGTGTGTTTCTGGGAGGTTTCTGCAGGAAGTCTTTGTCGCTGTAGTTGATGAGGCTGCTGTACTTGGCTGAAGAACCTTTTGTGTTGATGTCGGTATTTTCTTTTTTTTGCGTCAATAAATTATGTTTTTCTAAAGCTTGAAGAGATTTTATTATTATATGAGCAGCTATTTCTACACCTATTCTTACCTTGTTATATTTTGCATTTTCCCCTCTTTTTTGCCTGTTTGATTTAATCTTGAAATCATTTTCTGCAGTTTATTCTCCCGCCCCAGTAGTAAGAATTTGACTGCAATAAGAAATTTGAGATTACTGAATCACGTGAAGATTTTAAAAGTATTCGTGTTTCATTAAAGTATTCAAAATGATGATTTGTCTGCCTCTGGCTTTCCTATAATAGACAAAATTGGCATTTTTTTGCAGGATGTACGGAAAATTGTTCCCTCTCTTCAGCAGTCGGATCTTACTTATGCCAGTGGTTTTGGAGGCGTGCGCCCCCAGCTGATTGATAAGAAAGCCAAGAAATTATTGCTAGGCGAGGGAAAAATTAATCCAGGTTAGTTTTGTACCCCTTCATGCACTTTGGTCTATGTTAGTTGAAGGGGGTACTCTAAGCAAGTACGATTATATTTTTTCCACACTATCTCTAGGAAATGTAGAAATAAAGAATGTATATATAATATTTTTTTTAAAGCTAAAATAATCTGTTCGATCGACTGAATAAGATATAAGCTATAGAGATTCTATTTGATGTGCTCACAACCAGTGCGAAGCTATTTAACCTTTTTTCCCAGCTTTCTTGCAGAATTGTACGCTTTTAAGTATAAAGTCACAATCGATTCTAACTGCTTTAGCATACTGAGGCATCGTAGTTAAATTAAGTATATTTTTTTGAGTAGGTTGATTTTTATCTTCATTATTTTGCTTGAGGGGCTCTCTTGTAGATGTAGTCCGTGACAGTTTAAAGAAGGTACTGCACACTCAAGTACATGCAGTGAGTAACACCGATTGAGCATTGCGGAATTTTAGATTAAATTTGCATTCTTAGTTACATAAATGTGGCTGGTTGAGTGTCTCCATCCGTTAAAATTAACACACAGGTCTCTCTCGTGTGTAAGCTCGTCCTCCTCAAATTCATGGTTTTCTATGAACCTTGTGGTGTAAGCTAGATACTTTGTTGTGTAGAAGCAAAGTAGCTTAATGAGCTGTGGACTTGCTTGCTCTCTGATTCTTGCCCTTATCTGTTCCATCCTTTGCATGGTTTGTTTAAACTATCTTAGGTACTGGTATCATCTTCAACATTACTCCATCCCCGGGAGGTACTACTTGCCTTGGGAATGCCGAAAAGGACATGAGACAAATTTGTAACAATCTTGGAGCAACGATTGATGAGGAAAGTTTTAAGAAACACTTGCTAAACGGTGAATACGCTACCCTTTAGGTACAGAGATCTTCAGATACTGAATTTATGGTTAGCTTAATAATCTGGCTGGACTGTTCCATTGCTAAGCTGGCCACATTGTTGGTGGTAATCTCACCGTGGAGATGGATAATTTTTTTTTTTGGTGGCGAAGATGTCATTTTTTCTATGATTACTTCATGAAATTGATACTACCATGAAAGCTGATGAAAATGTAACGTATGCTGAGTTTGCTAGTAGAATGATTTTTTTAAGCTGGCTTTACGCTGTTTAGCAGTTATGCAGCTGCATAGTTTCGATGGCCCCGCAATTTTGTGCCTGCCTATGCGGCCCTTTGGTTTCTCATGTATGTACGTATATAGCACTGTATCAGGCCTTTATGGACTACAGGGCACGTGCTATGGAGAGGGAGATATTATGTATTTTGTGGGTCTAACTAATCGTAGCGTGGTGCACCACCTTATTCGTGTCATGCAACGAGAGTTATTTATGCTTATCACAGGTTGCTACAAAGCGGAGACTATAATTACGTGTGCGTGCATAATTTAAAGTTTTGATTAGCTTTTTGTATTGCAGCTATTTATTATTTTATCATTTTTTTGCAGTGACTTTTGTGTGGATGATTATAGTGCCCGTGAGATTTTGCGTGACATGGTGTGCAACTGAATGTTGTGGAACATGCACAAATTATGGCATGACTTTTTAATACGTTGGGTATGGGTGTATGCAATTTGCAATTCTGTCCTATAACCCGATGTGAGTTACCATCGTGCTATTGGCTTTTAGCTCCTGCGGCGACATGTGCGTAGACTGAAGTTCTTCAGAGCATTTGAAAGGCTTATTCCCGATTGTGGTAGTAATAATGCGTGAGTTTGCACGCCATATATATTATACTTATTTGCGGAGTACAAAAAAATTATATAATTTTATATTTTAGTGACTTGTTTTGCTGTATGCGCTTGGGGATACTACTTGTGAAATAGTTTTTTCTGTCGAATGATCTGTATATTCAGTTATCCCTTATAAGTTACACATAACGTATGAGGATATGCATTTTTTGTGTATGTTTTTCCTAATGCCCCCCTTGCTGCACTCTGAAATTTGTTGTGTGCGTACTGATGAGTGTAATTATCGAGAGATTTCCATCTACTTTTGTATGGTGATTCTTGTATGAAGGTAATCTTTCTCTTTAGTGATAGATCCTTCTACGTTAATATGAAAACAAAGCTGCAGCTATTCTGCTTGCTTCCAGACCCTTATGTTATATATTTGCCTATATAATTCTAAGCTGCCTAAAAGCGAGGATAATATGGGCCACGTTTGTTGCAAAAGTCTACTTGGATGCCACCATAGAAGGCGCCGAGAATAGGTGAATACCTGCAATGAAAGGAGTGCACTCGATTATTAATGCTTTCTAGTGTGTGCTAATTAAGTAATGATAAGGCTCGATTATATGGTTTGGAACACTCCCTGCGGCGGATGGAATTTGAATATAGTGTGCTACGTGATACCAAGGTAGGGTACACTTATAGAGTCGCGTGCCTGTCTACACGCATTTATTCATAAATCCGGATGCTGAAGTCAAGCTCTGGATTTCTTTGGATTGTTTTATTTGTGCCTTCGTAATTATAGTTTGTGCGGGTGTACAGATCGGAGTCAGCTATCGGAATTACATTACCATTATCTCGCTCATAGAGTTCATTTTTGCTAGAGACTTCTTGCATGTTTTATGATGACTAGGTAGATATCGCCGAAATTGCATTTTTTGACAGAGCCATGCTACCACAAGTGCTTTTGCTTATCTATTTTGTCAATAACATATCGAGTATAAAAGAGACAATTATACTTCGTTTGTTTCGATAAGAGGGATAAGCTGTAGAAGATGGAGTTATAGGTTACATGATTGAAGGAATCGCAATATGCACCACTCGTTATATAATAGTTATTTCTTTGCAATGGTCACCCTTCCCCCCCGTCTCAGGATTTTGCTTTTTTAGGATTATTTAGGTTTTACTTGTTGGGCACACTGTTTTGTATTTGCAAATTTTGTGGTTCCGTATCAGGCATAGTTTAATGCGAGTGTGATTCATGTTAGGTTTACTATGTGAAAGCAGTTTTTTTGGCGGATGGCACTGCTGTTAGAGAATGGGATAGCGGTAATTGCAGGAGCATTTTGGGTCAGATTCAGGAATCTTGATAAAATTGATTATATAAAATAATGCCTCAAGCTAAAAGATATCAGTTGTGCTATGGTTTGATTCTTTGTGCAATTAGTGCTCTACTCATTTTTCCTCACTCCATGGTTAGACCACCGTACTCTAGGATTGATGAAGCATGTTAAAAAATATTGCTCTATGTGCGTGCTGTAGTGGCACTGATTTCCAAGCCTTTCGTACTTTAAGATAAAGTGCTGCCACATGGTGTGTCATTGCATTTCACTGCATTAAAGTTCGATTTTTTATCTAGTCTCCAAGTTTTTATTTGTCAGAGGTTCTCTTGAAAGTAGCATAAGTAAACGAAATTATGCTATTTGTCAAGTCCATTTGTATAAGGTGCTCTTTGTTCGATGGATACATAAGCTAGTCGCTCTTATGCAGACTCACCGGCATGCAGCACTACACATGCGTGTTATTACATCTTTGCCACGAGTACGATTTACATTTTTGTTTTTGCGTTAGCCATCGCTTTTCTCATGTTTCCCACGTCCCACTTGCGGGCGACTTGTGATTCCTATAAAATTGGACACTTCTATATATATACGAGGTGTTTTTTGCGGTCGTTGGTCTAGGTGTTTTGATTCCATCATTCACATCGGCTGGTCGAGGTTCCAATGGGATTAATCTAATCCATACCCGTTTTTAAGCTTCGTCAGACTTGTATTTGCGCGTTGTGTGTACAAGGAAAAACTAATCAATAGAGCCCAGTTATATTATAAGCAGAAAAACAAGTCTGTCATGTGCCAATCGCTTCTCATTCTCTGTTTATGAAGTGAGAGAATGCGAGCAAGCTGTATGCTCATATGTTAAGCTGTGTGTATGGATACTTCTGATCGTTTCCGCGTGCCTAATTCATGTCCTTTGAGATAGAAATGGTTTGAGCAATAGCATCTTTATCTTCTGGAGAAAGGTTAGTGGATCTTGTCAGGATGTCAGTAATATTGTACGTACCTTCTTGTACTGGTTAGATGCGTTCTGAAGTCAATCTAGCGGGTATGTGGCATGAACTTTTCCGATGTATACCCCCGATACCGACACGAATAACTGCATTATTATAGTTGGTCCTGGGCTCTAAGGGTAACAATTTACACTAGAGGAGTTGATGGGGTATTAACATCGCGCGCTGTTGTCAAAGATAGTTAATGAAGTACCGCCGTCGGTACTGCTCCTCCATTGACTAATGCATTGCATTTCATATATTGGCTGTCACCGTA
Organism: Nephromyces sp. MM_2019; assembly: GCA_015657535.1. Taxonomy (NCBI): domain Eukaryota; phylum Apicomplexa; class Aconoidasida; order Nephromycida; genus Nephromyces; species Nephromyces sp. MM_2019. The sequence continues at coordinate 42,855 of JADHZB010001336.1, read as the reverse complement.
GCTCTTGTGGTCTCCTTGCGCAGTCTTTGGGCTTTATAGTCTCCGTTGTCTTGAGCACCTACCTAATTCGGCGAAAGTTATCTAAAAGTCTCCAATTTATGCCATATTGTACTCAAAAGAGGGTGCACGGTTCACGCCCCTGCAGCGCAATGTCCCACCTTTGAATATCTGCGCCCGAGGCGTCCGCATAAGTAACACGATCGTATCTCTACGGGCTGCTGGGATTGAGTCGTAGTAGAATAGTGATAATTATTTCTAGGATAGGAGTAGAGTTCCAAAGTTAGTAACGTTTGCTAGGTCCTGTTCTAGATTTTTCAGTTGCGGTGTTGCAGTTACTTGCTGTTAGGTTTGAAAGTTTTTGTTGCTCTCTTTGTAACAGAACCTTCCATTGTTTAATCTCGTACTGAATACGGCTGTAGCAGATGACTTCGGCTCTCTTTATGTTAGAGTAAAGATTTTTGGTGCACATGGATGGATACCAAGGCGACGCTTAACCATGTTGTAAAACTTGTATCAATTCGGCACACGCAGCTGCACCATCCACCCAGCCTTAGCGAGCGGATTACCACTATCGAAAATCTGCCACCGGTAACCAAATATATATACTGGTACCAAACTAATCTAGGATTGTTGCAAGGCACAAAAGCCGAAAAGGTTAGGATCTTTTCAAGGCTGTGCGTACGTGTAAACATTATGAACTTTCGGGCAATGGATATGGTGCGGCGCTACTCTCGTCACATGGATAGTATGCTGCAAAAAATTTCAATTGATCTTCCTCATTACCGTATATTGCGGGGTACATTGCGGAATTTGTAAACCCTGGGAGCCAAAAGTTTATGCCAAAGTGTATCTGCGCCGTTCCGCGAACCTTTAAATAAGACGTGCAACATATTCAGTGCTAAGAAAGTATTGCATTTCTTTAGAGGGCTCCCGTTAAGAAACAGGTTTCTCCTACGCTCGATCAACTTTTAATGGTCACCTTGATCGCAGACATTGCTCTTAACTTTAATGAACTTCTCTTAACTTGTGCATGAATCCTCAGATACTTTTATTGAGCTCTATGCGCATTGGCCCCGTGGGTATCCTTTCTGCTGTGCCTCTGCCCAATACGACTCCGAAGCTACCCACATTGCTGCACCAGTTTAAAATTTAGTGTGAGGTATTTGAAAGACATACGTTCAACGGATTTTGGCTCAAGTGTGCTAGTCAAAAAGTGTGATATAACAGAAAAGCTGTGCAAGCTCTGGTGGTAAACAAAATCATTATACTGTTGCTGCGGATGCGCTGTTTATCGTGTGTTGATTATTTACTGCCAACAATAACCAGAAGGCAGCAAAAACACTGCGTAGTATGAACTTGATATGGCACCTTTTCGGAATCTTCTTATTTTCCATGTTTGGTCGTAGATATCTGCAATGGCTTAAGGATTACTTTGGATATTCCTGCTCGCTTTGGCAAAACCGCGAAGTACAGCATGAGTTCTTTGGATATCAGTCTGATGAATATATAAATAGAACTATCGAGATATCGGCTATGTTGAGTAAAAAAATCAAGTTTTAAAGAAAAAATTATGCTTTAAAAATCCCAATAAACAGCATTTTACCCCGTTTGAATTTTTCCTACAAAAAAATTATCGAAGCTGTGCACATAATTTTTTTTTAATTTTATGAGCCCTTGTGCTATTGGATATAGTGGCATGAAGTTAGTGCATGCAAATGTCATTAGTGGCGAACATGAGCTGAAAAAAAAACATCATTGTTAACATTGCACAGAAATGAAACGAGAGGACAGGAGTCTCAAAAATGACTGCTATTCGAAGATTGACTAGCTCCTCTTTACTAAATAAAACGGTAGGCAATTCACCAACATCACAAATACGGGGAAAAAGTGTAAGTAGGGTAACATTTAATTTCTTCGCCGGTGCCTTCAGTTTCTCCAAAGTGCTAACCGCTCATAAGTATCTTCAGCTCAACACTCACTGAGAGGTACTCCGACGTGAAGCGCTCGAAAATGTTGGCACCAAGTAACTAGCAATAGCTTTGAAGTATTGCCCACGTTAAGTCTATAGATGGTGCGTTTTTGAGATATCGTGTGCGGGGGACCTTATGTGGGCAGTGGCATTTCAGGCACTGAAGCGGCGTTGTCACTGTCCCAGGAAACGTTTTCAACCAGCCTCTTGAACACGAGCGCCTGACCAGCATGGCGCAAGCTTGACTACCAAGGCTCTATCACAGTGTGAATGCCACTTCTTCCAGCGGTCGAAGGCTTTTTGTAGATTTAAGAAATTCCGCTATCCATTCTAGTTGGTTACATAGATAGGGCATTTTACCAGCAAGTGTGTCAGGTGATTTTTTTGCTTGTCAGACTTCAACTTTTCCAAGAAATTATGGGAGGGATAGGTAAAAAGCTGCCTCTTTTGGCCCTTGTTTACGCATTTCTACTGTTGCTACCAGGGTCGTATATACAGCATGTGGAAGGAGCATGAGGCAAACCTTTGCGTATACCTCGTATCACGCCAAAGGATAATCGGCTGCAGCAAACAATCAATAATGTAAAGAAGTTTTCCACGCTTGTCAGACGACATGCCGTTGCTGCGTCTATGTTTTCAACAGTGGCAGCCGCCGCCGCTGTTGTTTCTGGACAGGCACACAAAAACGGGTTGATCTTTGCGAGATCTCGCTTGTATAACCGTTCTGTTTTTCGCCCTCCTGACTCTTATGTAATTGATACTCTACGTGGCGTTTTTGAAGAGGATGAAGTTACCGTGGATGTTTCGAAGGAAGCAGGTGCGGAGCCAGATGAGGTTGGCAGGCGGTCTCCTCATCGCGCAAGAAATGATTTCGTAATGGGAGCAAGCTTTGCTACTCCGGCATATAATGACGAAGAAAAATCGAGAACGAAGCAACTTGGTGCTGGCAGAACGAACATAAAGTACGTTATTGAAACTTACTTTAAAGATGTTGCTGATGTTCTCCTCCATGGGCAAGATTCCAACTTGCGTGCAGAAAATGCTCGTGAGGGGGTTAGCGACAGGCACCCATCTAAGGACTTACTAAACCCATCTTTGAAATACAGTATGCTGAAAAAAGTACGCTTGGGATCAGGAGCCACTACTTTTTTAAGAAGTAGCTCTTTCCTGCATAACTTCTGTACTGAATTGCAGGCTGTACTGAAGTCCCTGCGACAGAACCCAGAGAATCAAAAATCAAAAGTGGGAGGTGATATTGCTTCAGAACCCATAGTTATACCGCAGACAAGGTTCAATAGCATCTATATGGTACCAGGCGATTCTTTTCACATTGCAAGTGAAGGTAGAGTTTCTAATGCCTTTACAGCAGCATTGCTCACCAGAGGCCAATCTTTCGGATGGAGAATGATACCATTCATTGGTGTTGGTGGGAGGATTGCTGCCAGGAATTTTAATGTATCGCAAAAAGCAGAAAGACCAGAAGGAAGCTTAGGGACAGATTCGTCTACTTTTTTATGCGAGCTCGGATTCCCGGATGATAGAAACAATGTTGAGCGTGGTGCCAAGCAGCATATTAGTTTTCTGATCTTGTCGCCTCCGGGCTGGGTCAACAGTAAGAAGTTGCTTCTGAAGATATACGCTGGTAGCACTGATAAAGCTACTGGTGTCAGCGATTACGAAGACGTTTTCCTTGAGGTTGGCATTCTTTCCAACGATAGTGAGGTCGAAGTAGCAGAGAATCTTTTTGCTGATCCTGGAATGGCGCAGTACCTCATGGAATGCATTGTGTATAGAGCTAGCAATGATAAGCCACTCCTAGCTGCTCGAGGTAAGTTCGTAGAATCATTTGATTGTGCCAAGACACCCGATTGTGTACCCTCCCCGTCTATTTTATTAAAGGATTCGTTTAATTATGGGTCAAAAATGTCAGCAAGCGATATTGTCTCGGAAAATCAACTTAAATTAAGCGTACCTAAGAAATTCAGCAGCTCTTATCGGCCTAATTCCCAGCGTAAACTACAATTCTTGCGGCGTGGCTGACGGTAAATACGGCTCCAACTTCAGGAACTTTTAAACCTGAGTATATTTTTGTTCGCTTTTTAATTTTTACTCAGTTTTGTTAACTTGTCTTCAGTGCTATTTAACTTGATGGGGTATCGCTGAGGTACAGGAAGCTATATGTAGGTAGACTATATGCAGCGAACTGAAATGGACCTATTGTAACTTTGCTGGCATTACTAGTGGCTGCGTTGGATGCTCCTCAAAGCGTTTAGATTTTTCTTTTGCCGTTCTTTATTATTGGCTGTTGCTTATTGATGTGTGATAGTTCTCCTCGAAAGTCCTAGTGAAAGTGGTTAACTTGATTAATCAATTCTTAACAGTCTTCATGGGCAGGGAAGTTGGCTGCGTTTACGCGGTATTCATTTTTAAGATTCAAGTGCCATTCAGGTGTTCTTCGCTCACCGTTTAAGTGCAACTTCGTCTTTTATGTCGCGTTAATTCATGTAAACTGACTGCCTAGTTTTTTTTGGCGAGAATCATTTTATAGGGTGGCTAACGCACAGTGCAAGTGCTAATACAGACCATGAGGATTTAGTTCCCATGAGCCAGGGGGAGTAAGCTTTTTTGTGTCTTAAACCTTCGTGTAACCTCGGGGGTGATAGCCTATCAGCCAGTACATCTTGAAGAGAAATTTTGTGAGAGCTATTTGATCATTGAAAAAGCTTTTAGAGAAACGGTCCCTATTGCCTACAGCATATATATTTGTGCTGCTACGATAACCTAGGAATTCTAGGAAACATACTAGTTTAAAGTATTTCTAAGGTTCTTGATAGCTCTCGCATCTTGCTGCCATTTGATCCGCCTGAGACGCTTTGATGGTCTAGCAAATGTTTTTTTGAGTTAGCATTTGTGATAAAGTGACTGACCACAATTCTAATCCCCATGTAATTCTTTGCTCTACGGCTCTAACTGGGGGATACATGCTTGAAATTCATCAAGTCAAATTTAAGACTTTAGCCAGAGAAATAGTGATAGAACACATCCCAGCTATGTGACATCTGCTCTTTCCTGATTTAATGAGATGCGTAGGAATTTTTATATTCGTACATATTCGGGTGAAAATGTGCGCTTTTAAACTGGATCTATTTCCCCCACTTCTAGCTCAATTTTTCTTGACGTCTTGATTAGACAGTGAGGTTCCAAGAGTGTATGTTTAGCCATATCTCATGGTACCCTGGTGAGAACATAATGCAGTCATATCTAGGAATAGTTGCATTATTAAGCAAGCGTTTCAATTTTCTTAACTGTACCTGTGGAATAGCACTATTTGTGGATACTGGATGAAACTATACCTATCGAAAGTGAGGTTAAGCCCTGATATGAATTGGACTCATTGTGCGCATTGCGAGAGGCTGGAAATGAGTATTTTTATTGAAAATACCGTCCATCTAAACAGTGATCTTGCGTAAGCAGTACTTGCGGTGCTACTGAATACAAATTCCTGGTGTGACTGCATGGTGACTCAGAACTAAGTGAACCTTTAATCATACGGGTACATAGCTTTCGTATATCTGGAAACTATTTTTATTCGTATTCCGTAAAAATACGTGACGAAATGAAGCTTGTAATTTGATGTGCCAAACTCTAAGCTATATGCTTACTTTTCTAATTAGGCTATACTGTTTTTTTTCTGCTTTACGGTGATGAATATGCGGCTAAGTTTTACTGCAATGGGAGTGTGCTTATGGGAGTATACTCAATAGTCGAGGAAGCGTAGCATACGTTTGTGTTGGCCGCTTCGTGTAGGTGACTTCTTGATCATGATTACAATTGTTATATGCTTGATATAGACTGTTTGACGTAGTATTAAAAATTGCGAACGCAGCGGATTAGTGATTTCCCTTTAAAGGAAGTACGAGAACCTTATCTTTTTTTGTGTTCGCTTGCAGTCACTAGGAGGGACGGAAATTTAGGTAAAACTTTGATAGCACTATCATAAAAGACAGAATTAAGCGTCGAGTTAAGTACGATAGCCCTCAGAAGTTCAGCCTCGTTGTGATATTCACCTTCGGCTCATTCACATATGGGGGGAAGCGGGCTATTTTTTTGTAAATACAACTGGACATGACCCACTTGATAAACGCTCCAGTGTTACACCCCCCTTCAACTGGCTGTAGGCGCCGACGTTCATTCAGAGTTAAAGTAGGTTGATCGCGGGTACCCCTCCTTTCTGTCGCAGGGTGTGGCTAGTTAAAGAATGTTGCATCACCAGAGATAAACTTCGTAGGCCGTTACTCAACTTTCGTGGAGCCCCTCAGCATGGTTTTCAACCGTCTCTGCAGCACAGTCCAAGTCCGGTTGACACGCTAGGCACTCCAGCGGCTAGTATATTCGTTCCCAGGGATAGCTTTCTGGAAATTTGGTATCCGCCTGCGCGATGAGTATATCAAAATATTGCAGATCTTTTATAATAATACATACATCACGCGCATACTGCAACAAAGCATGTATATACATTTTAGAAGGTGGAAAAGCGCTCTGAAAGATGAAAATGAAACAAATATTGATGCTTCGTACAGCTAATCGCTAGCTTTGTCGGTAGAGCACGCGTCACAGCTTCTACTTAATTTCCTATCAAAAAATCAAAAAGTTATCGCTTCTGGTCAGAAGGCCATGGAAGGGAGAAAAGAATTTCCTGTATAACCTAAGTAGAGCTCTAGCTTAGTGCACAGATGGTAGCTAGCTGGGCACTTCATTTCCGCATCTTCCTTGCTGAAAACATTAAGGTGTAATTTTATAAGGCTTTACATTTTTGCGAGTATTTCAAAAGAAGTTCTTCATTTAAGCCTTGCCGCATGAATTGATGTGGTCTGGTATCGATTGATGTACAACTTTTCAAATTAAAATTGGATGAAGAAACAAATCGATCACGCAGTTCTGCAGGTTTTAAGTGGCGTTTTTAAAGTTAGAGATCATCATAAAAGAATATATCAGTGCATTTACTACCAAGCCGCTGCCTAACCTGCAATCTATGCAGGATATATGGAGAAAAGATGGCTCTATTCCGCTGAGTACGACTGATGCCTCCGCCTGTACTTGATCTCTTCCAATTGCCTGTATTACGTATGTGTAATAAAATCAGGTTATGGTAACAAGTGTTGCTCACCATAGAATAAGCTCGGAACTCGTCAATAATTAACGGCACATCGCATGTTACAATAGAATAAGGAGCACCCCCTGCAGTAACCATGTGCAGTGTTCTCTCACAGCCCTCATTCATGTAGCCAACCGATGTACAACGGGAGGTTGTTGTTCTTCGTAGAGCCTGAAGCAGCAGCACAAAGTTTTTTGCTCATTTTGTTGGAAATGAAAATTTATGAAGCTATATTATTCAAAAATAATATTATCTGTGTATAATATTGATTGGCGAGCAGAATCACCGTATGTTGTGTGGCTAAAGTCCAGAATCCCTATGTGATAAAGTCGCGCGATAAAATTTCGAATCGAACGAAACGTTCACGCCATACCATCTATATATAATTGCACACGGTTGAGATTTCTGATAACTGCAAATTGTTTTAGCATTCTTGTCTCGTTTTCCTCAAGACCTCATCCGGATCAATCTCACCGGCGATATGGTACCACATATTGTATTTCAGACGTGAATTGCTTTCCATTTCTTCTCCACCTGCAGTTCATGAAATTTATCACACCATATCTCTAGAGTTTTTCGTTCTATCGCTTAATTGTTATGTCGGCCGCCAGTAGGCTCTGCTATTACCACGTGCGAGTGCTTACCAGAATCTTGCACTGCTGTTGTTCCAATAACTATCTTCATCCTCCCGTGCTAACCCAGTTTGAACGTTACTCTTCCAATAAAACAGTGAGCTCTTTGAGTTATTATTGATAATGTTACCTGCGGGTCTAGCAGGACAGCTGGCGCTGCTTCCAGTATATCGTCTCCCATGTAACCCTACGGAACTTAATTTCTTCTTTCTAGCGCTCTACTGTCCTTAATATTCTACTGTAAATATTCCTCAATAAAAAGGTGTGCACCTTGTGAACTATGGGACAAAACTCCGGATTTCTGTTCGCTGACACTCTTTATTTCGGATTAGTTATAAAATAGGGACAAAAGGTATTATCTTATTCGCTGTCTATTTTTCTCGGTGAGCAATTCAGCTAGTACCTAGATTCTTCATCCTCCAATAAGTAAAGGAAGAACGTGTAGCTATATGAAGCACAATATTCACCCAAGAAGGTGAGCAACTCTTACGCATAGAAACCTGTAATTAGGGGAAATGAAATCCTCAGAATGAGGAACGAGAACATAATCTTTGCGGAACATTGCCGCACTTCCATATCCTCCAAAGCCTGCCACTGAAATAACCGAACAATTTTTTTGGGGAAGAAGTGGAGTGCTTAAGTTCCCTGTGACAGGCATTAACGAAACCTGGTAAAGGCTGCCCCGCAGCATGATTTTTCTGACCACTAGAATCTAGGGGCCTCACCATGTCGAAGTCAATATGTAAAATTAGTCCTGAAAGGTGGTCACTGGAATTAGCATGTGCTTATCCTGCAGGCCTACTATGTGATTTCTTATCTAAATATGGCCAAGCAAGGAGCTCACTTTAAAGCCTTGGATAGGCTTAAGAACATACCCAGGATTAACCACCATGAATAGAAACAACGGAAAATAGCATAACAAAACACCGATGAAACAATAGCTTAGTACTATCTGTAGTACACATCTTTCATTAATCACCTAGAAGAAATGAATAAGATGCAGTTAACTGAAAACTAACTTATAATGCATATAATATACCAAAAATATACCGCGTTTACCGTTTTCTTAGATTACAATGGTAGACAATTGGTATTATTAAGCAGGGAAAAAGCTACAAAGGCAGAAAGGGGCTAGCCTCGATACTTTTAGAAACAACCTAATATAAGCAAGTATGCTCAGCGCTTATATCAACTCTTCAATTTTTGCGGTATTTACAAAAAAAAAACATTGAGGGACTAGATGCTGACTCACAAATTACCTGGAATTCTTGCGTCAGGCAGAATTACATGTTCTCCGTTGCTCAAACAAAGAGTACCGTCTATTGAGACATCACACACAGGTTGCAATTTACCTCTTGGTGATGACACAGTTATTATTTCCGAAGAAGCAGTAGAGAAACTAAATAATAGGATTCTCAGTGTAAAGTACAAGAGCACATGGCTAAGTGATGCCATTCGTATGCATGAAAAATTGCAATGGTAATGTACATGAACCAAAGTTGAAAGCGTTATAGCATGTGATTAATGGGTAGCTCAAAATGAAATTATCTCGCGATATATGGTAGGTTCCTCATGAAGCATTCTTAGCATCGGTCCATTGTGGACAATTGCACAAGCGCCATAATCAGACTTGGAAAAATATAATATATGCTGGGAAGAATTCAAATACTAGAAAGCTTGCAATTTATAATGGTCTAACTGCGAAGATATTTTGATCAGGTTGCAGAATGAACTGTAAGTGTCAAAATTATCGCTGGTAAAAGTCCCGCGTATGCACATACACATATGTTAAAAGAAAATTATAAACAGTGTATGTACGTAGCATTTTTCAATATTCAGAGCAGCTTCTTTATCTATAAAATAATTCTTATATATAAATGACGGACTCTTTCTTTCCAATTTTTCTTATTTTAATGGTAAATATTAGTACGTCATGTCTTAACGAATGAAGTTCTTGGCATTTGGCGCACTACGTATTTAGAGTTTTCAATTCTACTGAAACTACAACTCCTAACAAGGCATAGCGGCAAAGAGTTTACAGAAGCGAGTTTTCATGCTCGTAAAATTCTCTCAACTTTATACTGCATATATACCATGTGATATCGTTTTGATTAATACCAGGTATTACATACGTGCTTTTAAATCTTTTACGAACTTATCATCGCTATTCGCGTGTTTTTCAAGCAAAATGCCCTCACCCCAACTTTATATTCTCACTAGATGTGTTACATACAGTGCGCCACTAGTTTTAGAAATAGGCGGCCGGTAAATAAATATATCCGGATTGACTATCAGTACTCCTTCATACAAAACACCGTTGTCAATTAGAAATTGTCGTAGCGTGAAAGTTTTTTATGCTTTTTAACAACCGACAAGAGTCGCCACGAAATTGATTCCGTGCTTTAAATCATGCAGCTGAGCATTACGGTGTTGCCCAGCTAATAGCTTAGTCGCTGTATCACGAGGTCCAATTATTTCTTATGTCTTTTTTTCCATAAACACACATAAAATAATGTATCAATTGCTAAATTTTCACACTAAATCGCCTGATTTCTTGCTTATTGCAGATGCGGTGACTATGCCCCCAACTTTTTTAAAGGAGTGATTTTTGGACGTGAATAAGCATTATGACAAAGCCCTCTTATAGAACAAATTCGCTGTATTTTTGCCAGTGGCAACTACAATCATTCCCATAACAGTGTCAACATCATTTCTACAAGTCGTATGTGATACTTTCTATTCATTTTATCATGCTATACGAACGGTGTAAACATTTGAGCGCCACGTGGTTATTTCAATTAGTGTCAAAGAGGGCTAACCAGCCTTCGAACTTCTCAAGGCACTAAAATAATTAGCTCTGCCAAAAAAGCTGATCAAGCGAACCAAAACGTAAACCCACAACACCGAGAAAGAAGCAATGGCCGCCATAAACTATTTTATCCAAATTTTTATAAAATATTAAAGGGCAAAATTAGTACCAACACTTTTTTTCGAAATATTCTGCCGTAGAAATACAGATTAGTATGGCGAGGCTGTACTAGTTGAAAAATAAAGCAAAGAGTTATTCAGAGTATTACAAAAAAAAAATTATGAAGGGGCCCCTCAAAATTTTACAAGCGCCCCAGTCTGATGCTGTCAAAGTTACGTTTGAAAGATGGTTTAACCTCACAGCCTTGACAAGCAACAGATATTATGCAAAATTGCGTTATGAGGGACTAGCAATACATATTTCCTTGTGTAAAAGTTCTCGATAGCCCTCAAGAACCTGCCATTCATTGGTGTGACAGTCAGCATCATTTCTATAATTTCAGTTAATACGAAAGTCAATGGAATGACCCCTTGTAATCCTATTTTTGCAGGCGAGATCCCGTTGGTGTCTTCGGAGCAATGTTAACGAATGAACTACTACCTATACGACTTAAAACAGATTCCACAGTGTCTTCATCCTGCTGAAATGCAAATATATTTGAACATTGGATTATTGATTCCAGCTTCGGAAGAAAATCTCCCTTTAAATTCATGGAAATCCTGCTATTAACACGGACTGACGCATGCTTTAATAAATAAGACCGGCCGTCAATCCTGCAGCTATCTAAATATACTATATCCTGGCTCGTCACAAATGCATACAAGAAGCAGGCTTAAAATTTAGTTCCACAACACCGGCGATAGAGTTAATATATAGAAGTGGTTCCATCATATGGGACTGTAGTGTCACACTATCATTACACTATGATTGCTTAGCCGCTCTGCCTGTCGGCCCGCCAGCTCCAGCTAACAAAAAGCGTTTAGTGGAGTAAAAGAGACAATTATCCTGCAAGGAGGGGCTGCAAATGAGGAAATATCTTTACATATTTTTGATAGTGAAATTTGAGGGCCTTCAACTTATGCTCACATTCGCGAATTCGTATAAATGGCTTAACCTTCTAAGCATACAAGCCAGGTGTGTACCTTATGAATTCCCACAATTTTGACTTGGAGTGAATCGCTCTAGGAACTCATTAAATATGGAAAATATCCCTCACCACAACCACATTTTGAAAAAGTACCCCCGAACTGAAGCCTATGAAACCAAATTCAGATATCTGCCTGTAACGGAGTTAGCTTGGCTGCTTTCAGAGAGCACGTATTTCTTTCCAGAAATTGTATGGGAAATAAGCGATGAGCGCACTGAAGTTTAACTCCCCTTTTTATTTTCAACCGTGCATGTCACTCTCATTCCATCATAAAAGGTACCCCACACTGCTTAATAGGGGTAGTATCCATGTTTTAAAGCCCATTTCTTGCGAGCTTCATATTGTTTCGTAGTCAAGAGATTATAAAATATTTTGAAGTTGAAAGCTGCGTGCAACCAAGAAAGTTTCCAAAAATATTGGAAAATTGCAATGGAAGATCTCGTAGCCTGATGACTACGTGCTCAATCTGATACATGAGCTCGATCATATTTGCTGGTAGTAAAGAAATACCTATAAATAATAGTTTGATAATTTTGAGATAGGAAAATGGGCTAACCAATTTCGGAGGCTTCAATTTTGCTATATGGTAAAACTCTGAAGTCGAGGGGTAGGCCTATGAGAATCAGAAAAGTGATTTCACTCGAAAAGTACTTCGTGACAGCTTTTGCATAAGCGTGAAGCGCTTCCTATCACAACTGATCCTATTTTCTTCAGCTTAAACATAAACTCCTGTTTTTTGCTACAAAGTAAATGATTCACCTCATTGCAAGCTATTCCATGCTTATGTTTGCTTGCGTAGTAGTACCTGAATAGTCGCACGGTAATGATTTTTGATGGAAGCTGACGTAGAAAAATGTTGGGATGGCTCCTCTTAAAGGCTGAACATTCGAAAGGAGCAAGATTTGCAGCAGCAGCAAGATTTTCCCTCTTTAATTGTGGAAACTATAAAACTGGCTAATAGAATGCAGGATATACTCGGAGCATAAGAAGTCTCTCTCCATGGCCCTGCGACTTCTAGTAACTGTCACGCTTGGGAAGTGGGCGCATGTTACTAATCAAGTAAACAAACAGCGCAGTAAAAGTTGAAGGGCATGGTGATACAAGCCGTATCAATTTTTTTGAAGTGAAATATTCACGTAGCTCTTAGAGTCATCCTTAGCATCTATTGGTGGCCTCTAACACAGGTCCAAGATCAACAATCTTGCATCGCATTATTGATTTAGCTTGATTTCTTTGATTACTTTAATAAAGTTCTCCTTATCTTGAAGATTGTCCATGCGCAGAGGGATACAATTACCTGATTCTGAAAGATGCAAAGCAAGGCAATTTACATCTGCTATTAGGTCTGCTTTAGTCTCCACTCTCCATAGCTGATCTTTCGTCTCCAGTAACTGTCGAATATCGCTTATGGGTATTACTCGTATCTGAAATAAACAAATTTGCTGCTTTCGTTTTCAGTGGGATAATATTTTCTTTAAAAACAAATAAAGTGAGCTTTATTCTAGTTGAACCGAGAATTAAGATTTTGCTGCAGCCTCATTTTGCCCCTATATGCCCCACTACGTCGGAAGCCGACGAGTCGAAGTTTGCAGCATGTGGTATCACGTTTGGCAGTACAGCTCTATCATTTGAGGAGCCTGGGTGATGGTTCACCATACCACTTGCAAATGAAGTTTTGCCGTTGGATCATAATTGTTCTCTCGGTAGTTATGCTTGAATTTTCTAGAATTGTTCATGATATGAGTGTGATGTAAGTGGAAAATATTTTTTAGCCCAGCATAGTGAATGTTTTGGCGTGGAGAACGTCTCTCGAAAAATGGGGTATCTTAAGTGTTTTTTTCTGTACGCTTGAAGCCCCTTGAGATTAGAATGCTTTAATTCTAGAAACTTGTAATTTTGACCTCTTTTTGCTTGCATGTTTTAGCGTAAATGCAGTTATTGCGTTCATCCGAATATTGCATGAAGCTCTAAAATTATATATGTTTAATCTTTGGAAGGAGTAAAAGTACTTGAGTATATTCTACTAACTACCATTTAAGTTGATTAAGAGTTGTATAATTACCCATTATATCGGCTCTTACAGTTCGTTCTTTTCAGAGCATCAGATCAAATGATCCGCTTTAAACATAAAATCAAAAATACAGTACCGATTTTTATTCATAGTTTTTTTGCCGCTTAACTTAATAAATGGATCATCTCGACCATTCAAACAAGGAGAAAGCGCTTACTAATAACCGTTGGAACACTCGAGGTTTGCGCTAATGGTACTTCGCATTTGCATTTCTTATTCCTAAAAATCTTCCAATTTAGCCATAAAACTATACAGGGGAAATATACAAATCTGGAAGCAGGCATTCTCTGGCTTGGAGATGACTTTCTTGATATTTGTTAATATTGTGTGGCAAAGCTAGACTTAAAAAAATATGGCAAGTAGTGTTTCCATAGCTATTGACTTGTGTAGTTTATGCTGCCTTTGACATGGTTATCTGCTTTTTGTCATTCAACTATTTGTTGCTAGTTTGAAGGGGAAACAGTGTTTTGAACATAGTTTCCAGTGCATAAACGATTGAGCGGGGGATGTACTTGTTAGATACGTTGATAGCATTTGAGATACAATGGTTTTTTTTATTGCGACTTGATTCTTTATCTTTTAGTTTTTGGAGACACTACGAGCAGAATTTAGTTATACCATAATGCCGCAGCAAGATGAGCCATTTTGCGAAATATCAATAATATCCAGCCTAACTTTAAGTGACCATATTCTATTCCAGAGCGATACCATAAGATAGAATTTAGGTGGAATCATGGATAATTCTTACGACCTAGTAATACAACAAAACGCGGATGTAGTACTTACTTTATCACCACAGGAGATGCTTATAGACTTTTCTGCTGCATTCAAGGAGATGAGGCAAGGAAGTTTAGTTCCATCCTGTAGGAGAACTATTATTTTGATCTTTGCTTCGAGGCGCCTGCGAAACTCGGCTGTTGACTCTTTTGCTTCATTGGCTACCCGACCTGAAGCAGTGAAAGTAGCTAAAAAAAGCTAAAACTAGGTTGTATGGGCAATCTTTCAGCTTTAGTTAATTTTGCTGCTTGCTGCTATATACACAAAAAATAAGAGATAAAAAGCGACTAACATTCTCCATTATAGGCAAAATTATAAGGTAGAAGCATAATACAGTAGAATCTCTTTTAATTTAAATCTCAAGTACTTTATGCCATCTTATCTACTGTATAATTTTAACACAGGTGTAATCCTACCGCCGCCTATGAGTTACGCAACGCAAAATCGACTTTCTGGTAGCATGTGTAATACTGAGGCATACACGGTAAAACTATGCATTCGCAATGATATGGAAACGTATAACATAAACTTATGTTCCACGCTGCAAGTCAGGCGATACGCCCTACGTAGTTAGGGCCTGTGGCCTGAGTCCTTCAAAAGTGAAAGAAATTTTTGTTTACATCAACATTCCTGCTTCCAAATTGAGCTGTAGCTATAGGGCGTGTAATGGTTTGGGAATGGGCACGTATTCACAAAATTAAACTACCTAGCATTGTAAAAACTAGGAAAATCGTTGAATGGAAGATGCGCAATAAACAATGCTGCTCCTGCTAAAAAAACAGCCTAAGTTTGAGCCTGTACTATTCCAGGCGATTTAGGGGTAAAAGCAAAATGTAAACTCTAGTGCATGCGCTTTTTGCTCCGTGCATCCACTTAGTCGGTTATGCATGAAAGTCATCAACAGCGTCCGTAATACTATATTTATAACATTAAGTAATGAATGCCTATCTTTGAAAAATACTCTCCTATCAACTATGAAGCACTGTATTAACATACTAGTTACGAAGATTATTGATTAGAATTAGCCTAGCAGCAACCCAACTGAAAGAAATATAATGCAGTTATATTTCAAAATCTATACAGAATCAAAAGCGCGGCAACACAGACAATGCTCTCTCGCTACACCACCTGCTTGTTTACCGATGTCTGATTTGAACATTTGAGAGGTTTCGGAGGCGCTCGATTTATCCTTCGAGTCTTCCACCCCGCAGCATGAGCTAATGACTCCCATTCCGCCAAAGCTGAATAGAGCATTATAGAATTAAGCGGTGTGGCAAACTCTCATAGTGACAGAGTCTCTGCAATAATTAGCTCATTGCAAGCAAGGTCATAAAGAAACTCGTATTACCTATCAAATTTATCAAATAGAGCAGAAATCTGCTTGCCTTGAGGTCATGCGATTTCAACGGATATCGTGGATACAAACACGTCCATATAGTGCTTATTTATGTTGCTGAAGACAGGAAAATACTACTTCGTTGCGCACAATTTGTGCAACAACCGTTTTACTTCCCTCTGGCAAACGGCCTCGCCGGAAAATTTTACTAATTCAGTTCTTCAGTGTGACACAAGACGTACATTCGTAAGCATGCTAAATAAAGTTTTAAATTTTATAGTTTTGGAGGCGCACGCTCACTTCTTTACAACTCAATTATCTGCTAATTTTTTTTTTTTAATCAGGACCCTAGCATATCGCTTAATTCGCTGGAATGAGTGCAAACGGTAGCAAAAAAATTTAATAAAAGCTTAGACCTATCTTTAGGAATATGACTGCATATCGGCGGTTTGCAGGATAAGACGTGCCTCAGGTCTCTAGTAAGATATTCATCAAATACAAGCCTACTACGGGATGGATGAGTATTTTCGGAAATTTCATGTAGGAAACTCGTACGACTTTCCGTGTCATGCATGTTGCATGAATCCTACTTTTCACGAATGAAATTTTAACGATATCAAATATCGCCTAATAGTTTCTACACGATAAAAAATTGTAGCACAGGAAGTTCTTTATCTTTGTAGCTGCTCTTGTCTGGGCTGCTAAGAAAAGTAAATCATATAGGATAGCCATCTTCTTGTGATACTTGGAATAATTTTTTAGTTCTAGTTGTGCTTATCCTTGTCGCTAAGTAAAATACTAACTGAGAATTGAAAAGAAGGTTCCAATTCAACGCGTAAGATAATTTGCTTACTTCAGAGTGCAATCCCTCGGATGGCCTGGACAAGAGTAAACTTGAAAAAGCTTCGTATGGGTCGACTGCAATTCGTTTCTTCGTAAGTTGCAGTTATGCCGAAAACCAAGCAAGGCATGTGTTGTTTTTATGGTGGGATCATCACCGGAAAAATTTTACGCCTATGCGCTAGAGCTTATGAGGTTCTTATGAATAGGTAGAAAGTGCTTCGTGGGAAGTGACCAAGTCAAACCTCGGCTTCCATGTATCAGACTACAGGACTATGCTAAAGCAAAAAAGCAGATTCAATATTTTCTAAGGAAGTTCAGAAGTGGATCTCTCTCTTAGTCGTGGGTATTTCGTTTTTGGTGATGAAATACATCTTCTTGTGAGTGTGTCATCCTTTGGTGATGGAGTGCATCTTTTCGCTAGCTCTGGAGTATACCGTTCCGGTAGTGACATGCGAATTCCTCACTTTAACCGTCCGTGGAGGGCTCGTGAATGAAGATATGCATGGAAAGTACTATTCTGCCCTGCTACCATAAGGTGTATACGGCACTGAAATTATACGGTTGATTCTATTATCCAGACGTTTACTCCGGAGGCCGCAAGCGCAGGGCCGTAGAGTATAGATTGAAATATATCCGTTTATACATTAACTGCTTATGCAGCATCAGGATAACGTATCATTTCATGACCCAGCAGCCTAGCTGGGGCGTGTAGTTAAAATTGAAGCAAGCGCGGATGAGCACTTCCAGTATAGCGTGACACCAATTTTATAGTATAGGTTTAATAGGTTTCTCACATTTCATAATTAAAATGCCGCGGAGGCCGGCTACGCTCACCTCGATAGGATGCACCAGAGCCTGTATGCAGGGCACATGTATGCTTATGGTATCAGAAGTCCCGCAGTATGGTGCGCCAAGCCATCAGGGCTATTATCCAGCCGCAAAATTTTCACTCTGCTGAAAGATCGCCGGTGCTTCTTCGAGAAACCAATCAAAAGCGCTTGTAGCTTTACGGACAAGCTCAGACATACCCTGCACGTTTTGCGTGCTCACCAATTTTAAAGCTACTAGTGGTGGCAATTCACTGGCGGATTCCATGCGTCTACGATATAGTTACGTAGCAATGATTAATGGTGCGTTCATCTTTTTTCCAGTGAACTTAATACGCAGCCTTGAAAGGTCAAACAAGCATTATGAGATCTTTTCAATGCAGAAGACCGCTATTCGCGAGCAGCGTTTAACGCCTTCACGAGCAGGCAAGTGCGGCAATCCTGACACTACTTGCGGCCCTACCGCTACCATTGCAATAATGGCCGGAAACTCCACGAGGCGAATCGAATACTATGCCACATTCTCGATAGTTCTACATTGAATGCCGTAGGTGCAGCCTGTTGACACAAGGACGTTCTCTGAGCTCGTGCAGTTAACTTTACTGCATCAAATTGAGCTTCTACCGCAAGAAAGCAGCTAAACGCCTAATACTGCTCATGTACCAGTGTCAAGGCGTTTACGGTGGCCCCCCTATCTACTGCTAAAGCTCTAAACCAGGTACAGGAAGGAGCACCGTCGCGGTAACGCGCTGAATCCACCAACTGAAAACTTAAACGACGTACTTTGACAGCATATAAAGTACGGGAATACATCACTTTGCAGACATTGATATTTTAATATCACGGGAAGAGATTTCCACACCGCGCAATGATTTTTTTCCAAGCACGGACTATGTTGACGAGGACACCGGAGACTTGACGGATGAGGGGCAGAGAAGCAATGCAGGTCGCGGAAACGAGTCTCAGCTCTATAAAGACAATCAGCCATTGCCGAAGCATACAATACTAAGAGCCACAGCGCCAGCGCGCTAGCATTCCAGCCATACCAGGAGACTGCCTTTGCATTTTTTCGAAACACGAGAAGATCGGCTGAATATGACTGCCGAAGTTTGATCAGCGACGCAAGTGAATCCATTAAAGCAGTATCATAACAATATCGCAGTACCTTTCAACCTCCAGTTAATAATATCTCGAAAAAATATCAAAAAATCGACATAAGAAGCGCATCAATATCACGGAGGAACTTCGAGCCCTAGTATACGGGTTTTCAGACCGCTACCTGCAAATTGTGTGCCCATAACGGTGCTAAGTAATCGTTATAATGCCTGAGGAAGCCAACAGTCATTTAATAGCGCCACCAGGCTCCCATACCATCCCGTTGCGCCGTTATCAGCATCACAATATAATCATAAATTTACAACACACGTAGGTGACTGCGCCCATAATGATCCCGCAGCTATCTTCATGCAGCAAGCATAGCGAGCACGGGTAGCAGCAGGCCAGCTTTGCATGTTTTTATTGCTTTAGCAGGGGAAAGGCAAACCACACTTTTTCAGCCTGGGCAAGATGCAAAAATAACGGAATTCATAGCCTACCTATACAAAGGTGAAACCCATCAGTATCTATCTAGATCAAACAAGTAGTTACTCCGTTGACAAGAGCAAGATGCCGATTTAAGTTACTAACCAAGCGAAGGTTAGACATCAGGGTTTATTCTATGCGCATCGTATTCTCACAGATCAGTTCAGCTAGTATTTGGGCGAAAAAATACAGCGCTAAAACCAATTTAAACACAGGGTTAATTCCTGTGTAACCGTCAAAAGACATACTGGTAGCGTCACCAGCGTCTCATCAGAACTACTGGTAGATGAACTCAAACTTGCTGAAGATAGGTGCACAAACACCACTCACACTTGTAGCGCTCCAGTGAGTTTCCCCTACAAAGCTAAGTGGCACCGCTACAATAACGAAACAAGGCTTGAAAGCCAATATATGCAATACGAAAATCCTCAGATTAAGGATCATTTAGTTCATAGGTTAAATTTGAGCAGCGATAACTGCCAACCTTGATGAAAGTGAAGTGAATTACTTCTATCAACATATCTTCAATCGCGTCGCAATAACTTGTACAGTTTAGCCAAACCACCAATAAAAAAAAGATGTACCAAACTGATTAAATAAAGCTTGAAAGTATTATGGCATAAGAAAATAGTAAGCAATGGAAAAGAGTATAAACAATAAAACGCATTTTCAGGCGTAAGCAAGTTATAAACATCTCAAATCTGGCCCATTCTGAAGAGCACCAGCACAGCAAATAACAAAAGGAGACGAGCACCACTTTCATATTCCAAAAGAACCATTCTACGTATTAGAACACTATAACTGGGAACCTCCTACACCGAGACTAACGGAAGTTAACGATGCCACGCTGAATTAAGACATATAAGATGGAAAATAGAAGTATCCGACATGTCTACTCACTCTATCATCGCTGAGTCTCACACTATTGTTCCGTTGGTTCGACAGCATTGACCGCATATTTTCATAAATATATTGCAAGCAATATATGATAACGCTAGTCAAATAATTGAGAAAACATAGCCGGCGGAGTTGCACAAAAAGACCCTGCAGGGGCAACAAAATCAAAATTAAGCACAAGTATGACACAAGAGCGCACGTGGCCATATTTAAGATTCGGACAATTAAGGGGGTGCGGGAAAATCCACAAAGTCAAGGATAGCCTCCAAAAATCGAAGCCGACAGGACATCTCATCAAGTAATTAAAACAACTTATTCATAACTGTCATCACTATAGCCGTAGCAATAGCGATTCAAAAGATAACACACCGCATAGAAAAAACAGGGTACATTCTAGTTAAAATATTAGCTCATTACTAAAATACGTGCCAAATATCAATTCTCTCATAGCATCTGAAATTAAGTGATTGCCTTTGCCTAAAACAGTAGCGAAGAGAACAAACTGAAGGGCAGCAACGAAGCACTCTAACCGCTAATTTTCGCATAAGTCCTAATTCAAAACCTTAAAATTTTAGAGTTAAGGAGGTAAGATAATACCAAAAGATGCAATGTAAATTTGACAATAAAATCAAAGAAACAAAATTACGCAACAGGCTGTCCACAATGGCTCAGGACAGTTAAAGGTCCCCAGGATATTCAAAATGTGGAATACGAGACTGAATAAGCATCTCATCTCAATAAATGCGACTATCACGTCTCAAATTGTAGAACCATCCAAAATAGCAGTAAAATTGCACCCAGAGCTCATAACGCGGAACAAAATTCTACGCAGCATACTATAAAAGTTTCAAAGCTCTCAACAGCACACAAGCAAATAATGCCGCAGCATTCACAAAGTGCGATATGCAAATAAAAATATCATATATTAACCGCCATCGCACTAGCGCCCATCGTAACGAGGCACGTAACAATACTTAATAACAAGTAAAGGATCCCTAGAAGGTAGTCACTTTCGCTTTCACATCGTGCAAGATTACTTAGCTTAATTAGGGTAACCAGATTACCCTAATAGAGAATATCAATACGTTTTCCCTGATGCGTGCCCTGCAATTTAGCTTCCCCGGTTATTCAACTAGTATTCCCCGAAAATAATCGAAGGCGAAAAACAAAAATGCCGCGCAAAACAGCTCGCACCTTCCGCCTTGCTTTTAACTGCTTGATAATAAAACCTTGACAAGGTATACAGCAGCTTGGAAATGCAAAAAGGCACTCTCTAGATCGATTTTTTTTGGAGATACAAACAGTGTTTAATCAGGTACACAAAGGCTTTCAGACACAAACGACCAATCTGCTAATTCAAAAACTAATCCTACATGATTTCGAAAATAATGCCGTTTCCACAACGAGCAAAACTGGTACGCAGGTTACTTTGAAGCTCTAAACATATTTATGGAGCATGAGGCAACGTAAAATCCTATCAAACGACTAAAAACAAACAAGCGCCTTTCCAATTGTAACCTAAGCATGAGGCACAGATGGAGACTTGAAAAAAAATCCCTCTGCTTAAATAAATTAACACGGAATATGAAGTCCAATTACCTATTAACGCAATAATGGCATAAGAGCATATAAGTCTATTGTTGCTTGCAAGAAACTTCGGGGTGGCCCTCTTCCTCTGAATCATCATCATCATAAGCAGATTTGGAAGCAGCCGCATCTTCTGATTTTGCCAGCTCAACTGGTACGAATTCTTCGAATGCCATATTGGAAGGTAACTATAAAAGAAATAAAAATTTTCAGTGCTTCAACTTCGAAAGTAAGTCATTCCGGCAGTGCAAAAATTCAGGCATGCAATAAAATCTCATCGGACTTAAAGGAAAAAAATTGAAACTTCTTCCTGCATATCGGCAAGTGAGAGCCAGATAGGATTTCATCACCAAAAGTATGCTCAAAAGATAAAGAGCAAAGACCCGTTGCCCCCCAGAAAAACAAAGTCAAACATAAAACACGGTTCACGTTAAAAAAATTCGCTTACCCGTAACTTAGGAGGCTGCGGTAGAATACGACGTAAAGCATCTTGATCCGGCATAGAAAACGGTTTCACGGGGAAAATTACTTCAAACTTAATAAATAGATTGCCTCTGTTAAAACTTTGATTCTTAAAGGGCATCCCTTCATCTTTAATTCCTCGAATTTGCCTTGGTTGCACTATCTCGTTGGGATTGCTCTACACGCAAGAAATGCTCATATCACAATGATAGGATAAATTCCAATAACCTTAATTGATAGCCTATAAGGCAGACTAAAGCGGATTGTATATCTAGGAATTCCGAATAACATTCTCTACCCTTAAAAAATAACTACTTTCACTCTAGTTAAACAAATACCTAGATTAACGAGTAAAAACTTAGCACCGTCATGGTAATATTAAAAAGGATTTACTCGAATCCAAGAGCCTTCATATCACTTTGAAAAAAGAAGTCGAGCGATGTGTTGAACAATGCCTTGCTCAAAATTTCACTAAATATTACTAACAAGACAGCATCTACAGCAAATAAAAAACCAGCAGCATACTATGAACACGCATTAAATAAAAAACGTCATGTTTGATAAACAAACGAAGAATACCAAGCATATCAATTGCGAAAACAACAATTCGCTTACCTTCACCAGCAATGTACGTTTATCTAAATGTGTAATTACAAACTCATAGCCAGTAAGCGCCTCGGAAAGAGTTATCTCTTTAGTAATGTACAGATCAGCCTTTTCACGGGTAAAAACGTTATGTTTCTGAAATTCAAACGAAGCCAGAAAGAAACAGCTCAATGAAATGCGCATCTCAATGGATGACATGATACAAATCTGGGGATTTTTCTGCAGAGGCTTAAGCAGCCCAGTAGGGCTACCCACCAAAAACACAGAGAACATGAACATAACTGCACATTGGATTTCAAAGTTGCAACCTACACACTGCAACAAAAAATAATTCATTTCATAACACACTTATAAGCTATGAGATACAGGAACAGGCTGAAATGCAGCTCATACTGAGGCAGGAACTTGCAACACAAAGCACTAATCGTTGATAAGTACAAATCAATATACAAGAACCCAAAAGAGCAACCGTAAAATACCTCAATGTGACACATACGTACGCAGCGGTAAATGCAAAGTAAAAGTGAATAAATAAGCCTTGTATTAGTAACCACAATCAGCACAAGGAAGCACATGAGACAGTACTCATCTGGAGCAAACACTATTACGGAATGAGCACCAATATGAAGACAAATACACACACCGGTGATCAGGCTAGCTGAGCTTACTTTTTGACTAATAGTAAATATAAGATCACCAGGAACTTCTCCAGGATTGCAATTTGCTTCGCCACGGCGCATTATTTTATCACCATCCATACATCCTAAACGAAGAAAATTGTTACTAACAAGCTAAGATACATCAGGACGCGCACACACAACCACTTAAGAGAGTAAAAAGTAATACATGAAAACTAGGACAGAGGTCAACGTAAATTCATAACACTAACAAGTGAACGAGTGGCACTGCTGAAAGCCCGTGTGCTTAAAAGCGGTAAGAAGGGCAAGAAAAATGATTAGTCATGCAGATATCTAGTAAACAAACCAAACTGGAGTCTACATCATGTAATGTTCATGCAATAACAAATAAATCGAGTACAAAAGCAGAAAATTGCTTTAAGAAGTTACAAAAATGCTTAAATTGCTAATGTACAGCCACATTCCTACGAAACAAAACGACTATATAGGCACCAAACGCTAACACGAGTCACTGCACTCAAACTTTGCAGGAACCTATCACAATGCTAAACTAAGTCACTATGTACCTTTTTCAATTTCAATCGTAACCAGCTTCTTTTCATGATAGACACCAGTTCCACCACAAGGAACACATTTTTTAGATTCTGCAATAATTTTCCGTTGACCTTTGCATGCGCTACAAGCCGACTGAGTTTGCTGAATCATCGGTCCCATAGCACGAGTTATCACTATGATGCCCTATAAATACATGGAGGGATAGAAGCACACAAGATGCGGAGTGAAGGCAATGAAAAAAATTACATAAAAAAGACGCATATACACACATGACAAAAAAAGGGGACA
Organism: Nephromyces sp. MM_2019; assembly: GCA_015657535.1. Taxonomy (NCBI): domain Eukaryota; phylum Apicomplexa; class Aconoidasida; order Nephromycida; genus Nephromyces; species Nephromyces sp. MM_2019. Next base: position 18,675 of record JADHZB010001336.1, on the reverse strand, counting down.
TACAACCAATATGCCCACAGGATAAGAAGCGCGCACACAAAAGACACAAGAAACGCAAGTTCGGATAGTACTGTCGGTAAAAAAAGCTAATTATGGAAGCAAACCTCTACAGATAATTAACGAAGAGAATCCCAAATCCTCAAACACTTCTGCGAAGGAACTGAATGTACGTACATATCACTAAATATCTCCTCAACAAAAAAAATCGGCGACAGACCTTCTAAAGCAAAAAAAATTAGGCCCGAAGTTGAAGCATAGAAAAGAATAAGCACAAACAAGATTATCCATTGGGAACTTGTACATACCTACAGGACTTCAAATCCTTAATCCAAATAGCCTCAAAGCATACGGAGTAAATCATTTTAAGCATGAACTTAAATTTCCACTTCTACTACGACATATCAGCTTCAAATTTACACTCGATATAGCCATTCATTGTATTGTATCAAATTCCTTCATACAAACCGGAAAAATGAATAAACAGCTGGTAGAACCAAAAAAAATTACAAGCGAAAACAGGATTTATAAAACTACAAAACATACTGCCTTTAATCAAACATGCCATCTATCGATTTCACGTAAATCGACATTCGCTCTTCAGAGGGTACAAAAAATATAACAACATATTCATCCAAATAAAAGTGACAATGCAAAGCAAAAATTATCCTTGGAATTCCAATAAAAAAAACATCAATAAAATTACCCTTCCATCACAAGTTGAGCATTTAATGAAAGCGTTCTCAGGACCGCCTAATCCATTACAGCTAGAGCACAATGTTCTCCTACTGATGGCCATTTTCTTCTCACATCCGCTGTATAGCTGAAGATAAAATTCAAGGAAAACAAAATGTAGAAAATAGCATATAAAAAGTGAGAACCGAAAAACTGCATGTAGCTATAGAAACATGTAACTGTAAAAATAACAACATTCGCAAATGTTACACGAAAAAAACAAGAACAAAAGGCATATATAATACAAAAATTAAACAAATTTCCCAAAAAAATCCTTCAAAGCTTCAAACCTGTTATGAAACAATCCCAACGGTCGAAATACAAATTTACTATATTAGCTGCAAAGCATACGCAGCAACGTAGCATATCAAAACCACAATAAACCCCTCAATAACAGATAGAAGACATACAAAAATATATATATTTAATAGAACTCAGATACAAAAACCGCTAGCTTGAAAGTAGGATATTAAAATTTGAATATGGCACGATCTGAATTTACCTGCTCTAAAGTGAGACTGATTTCTGTAACTATATTTTCCCCCTTACGCTTTTTTCCAGAATCACGAGAGGAAGATCCTCCCTTGAAGAAGAAATCAAAAACCTGCACACGCGAAACAAAAGAATAGGTGCAGACACGACGAGAAACTAAGAAGCCATAACAAAAAAGGTAGGGAGAATTTTCAAGACGATACTTAGCCAGCAATATTCGAGATACACTACCATTTACAAAGCTCCCATACGATTATTTCACATACATTGAAAACCCGCAAAAAGTGATCACCACATCATATTTCAAATGTACGCATAATTTAACATAAAAAGCTAAAAAAACAGTCCTATAAACATATGAAAGTCAAGTGATCGATAATGATCATACAATGAACATGCATTCCAGCTCCTGATGGATAGGTGGGACCCAATAAAGCTCTAATAAGTTAATTGTTTATAGTATGTCTACAATAAATTATCAAAAAGATATATCTGATCTTTTAAAAAAGTGTTTATTAAAACTTGCTGTGATTGTGTTGCCACAAAATGACCGTCAAGCAATAAAAAAAACTGTCCTTACATCTGTTGGGTCACTGCCACCAGTCTCCAAGCCAGATTCTCCGCGTTCATCGTAAATTTTTCTCTTCTCTGGATTACCAAGGACTTCATAGCTGTAAAACCGTCGGAGAAAAACTTTTTCATATCAATAAAAATTGGTCACAAGACGCGACTGACGAAAACTAATCCGTAAAGTGATTGAATAGCCATAACATACTCAGAAATTTGGGAAAATAGCCAATCAAATCATGTAAAAATTATTATTTTCCGCGCAAAAGTGAACGGCATAGTAATACCTTGCTTTGAAAAAAATTGAAATTCTTTGTTCGGATAAATTTCAACGTTGACTTAAACTTTGGAAAACCATTCCGAAAATTTCAAAACACCTGATGGTACTACCTACGCCACTGATGCAACAGCAGAAACGATCCTAAGTGAACTATAATAAGTGGGGCCCAGAAGAGGACAAGTACGCAGCGTATCAAGGTTATCATGAACAGTACTCCACTTCATGAAATATACTTCACAATTTTTTAAAACGCTACACTACTAAAATATTAAAGCAGAGTAGCACGTGAACCCTCATGAATATATGCTCCACCAAAGCCACAGCTTAAAAAATTGTTAACAAACCATTCGCACTGCAAGAAATAAAAGTTTAATAGAAAACATGCACGCTATGCAATAACAAAAGATCTTGAATTTGGCATACGCTTTATTGATTTCCTTGAATTTTTCTGGGTCTCCACCCTTATCAGGATGGAACTTTATAGCCAGCGTTTTATACGCTTTCTTTATTTCGTTTGAAGTGGCATTCTGCTTGATATTTAGAACTTCGTACAATCTCTTGTTGTCAACTTCTTGAGGACGAGAAGCACCTCTGTTAGCGAAGTCGCCGAAATCCCCAAATGAATGGAAAAACATCTTCAAACAGCAGCTTCAAAACCTGAAAAAAAGTAGGGCAAGCATGTACTTCAGCAAGAGCAACCCTTAAATTTATCGACCACAACCAATATCACATAGGATTGAGTCAGTAATCAAGATACAAGATAATGCAAGCTTAAACAAAAACTATTTTATAGCTATATTCCACTAATTCGGGCCAAGGGTTACCATACATCCTAAAGACTGTCAAAAATAGGGCAAGAGAGCATGGCATTATCACAAGCTAACTGTTAATTGGAATCTATAACACCCTATACAAAAACGTGTCGCCAATTTGCCGGTGAGAGCAAGTAGGGTCGCAAAAGACAAATATAAAAATTTCATGACTAGAAAAAAATTCTAAAAAATGCATATCAAACATACTCAAAGGAGCACAGTCAAAATGTGCAGACAAAAGGGCTACGCGAAATATATGAATATCATAAGGAGTTACAAGGCCCCTTAAACAGCAGATTGGTGACACCGTCAACAATACACATCAAAAGCGTCCTTACAGATGTTCGACTAGCAATCATGGGAATATGGTACTCATAAAAAATTTATCACTGACAGCTTGAGGAATGCAATGAAAACCTGGGAACAAGTTAGCGCAATTCATACAACAATGAAGGCTCTAAAGCAAAGCAAGCAGCGCAGATTCATCCAACAAATCAAGCAAGCTCCACAATCCCTGCAGCGCTTTCATTCATCTAGCAGAAAGAGATGAGGTTTCTATAAATATAAGCAGCAAACTCACATAAGGATAGCTTTAACTGCACAAAAACAGCGGCGCGGATGAACGGTACCCTGAAACAGTCATCGGAGTAGAGCAAAAGCGCACGTTTAAGGCTACATAAGCAATCTTTCAACCCCAAAAGACAAGCCTCTGAACGCAAGGCCGTACATACCGCTTTACTTACTATGTAGATCAGTATACATCCAACACAATGCAGATATCGACAATCTGCTCAACGGGTCCACAAAATTTTGGAAGAAAATGCGTGTAAAAAACAGTAGTTATGCAAACTGACACCTCAAAAGAAGGGCTTAGATTGAATTATCGCGCACTGCAGGGCACAAGCAATGATACTCCCATGAATAGCGCGAAAGTTAACAATTTTGTCCGGCCGTGAGCGCAAATATACAGTGCTATTACGACAGTAGTTCAGAATTGTTACGGCTATTGCCTGGAATGCTCGCCTCCGATGAATTACGAAATAGCCTGCCTAAACGAGTACATGCATGCGGTACTGTCATCTGAAAATTGACCTGTGCTGTGTGAACTATCACTGCTGAAATCTCTCGTATGTGAATCGGATATACCTTGGTAGCTACCGAATATCGCAGTGCCGCTGGTTGGGGGCGCACTCTGGATTTGTCGAAACATGGTATATCCACGGCACACGGACAGCCCCCAGTCGCGGATGGAATCGCATGAAGTATGGCAAAGGAAAGACGGCACATTTTTAACCCGCAGCTCAAAGGTTCGCTATTGGGTTTCTGAAGCCTTTAGTTTTTAACCCAGGCCGCAGAATCGCTGTCGTTGACTAAACCAATAGGCACCAGGCCGGCGACCCGAATACTACGGAGGGGACTAACGAGCGGCGAATCGCAGATAGCAAAGGGACATACGTAGAGGCAGCCAGCATGATAAGGATGACCCTTGACCTGTACCCCGGCTAGGCGGGTCGGTCAATCGTAGTTGCCCATGGGTTTCTAGTATGAAAATGTCTTATATGTACCAAGCTGGTCGGGCTAATGCCTTTTACTTTGAGAGTACCCTGGGGTGTGACTGATGCAAAAAAAGTGTCTGAAGAGCTCAGTGATACAAATTGATGCAAAATCACCAGGTACTACATTTTCCAGGTAACTAATGTAACACGATTGCGAGTGACGTTAATGTGCAAGGAGGAAGAAGTGGTGCACGGAAACGATACCAGCAGAGCATATCTGTGGATGCGTTTATATATATGACTAATGCTATATTTTCACCATAAGCTTGGTTCAATAATTTAATCAATGAGTTTCGGTGTGAATGAGGCTTTTCCTTTCTGTGCCTGGGGCTCACGGTAGCTGTATTAAACTTTGGCTAGCCTCAACGCGCCCAGGAGTAGCATAAGTCGAGTACCAAATACGCCATGGGTTTTAACAAAGTTGTGTCTCTGCCAGCACGAATTATGAACGGGAGAATACCCAAGGGTCTCGTGGAATAAGCATTTCCGTATATATTGGAATAATAGATCTACCAATGGTATCCAATTGAAAGTCATTTTCTTACGAAGTCTTTATTATGCTCCTAAATCTCTCTAGAGGGTTGTGAATTTAACGGTATGAATACATGCGAACAACATAGTAATAACCCTTACTAGTCAGAATAAGAATGTGAAATGTATTGACAAGGGTTGGAAATTTTGGGTTTTTTACGCTCGTCAAAGGAAAGTGGCATCGATGCTAATCTAGCTGGATCTAACTACTACATCAGAAGCGTGACATACCCTCGAAACCTTCTCGCAGCTACCTCAGAGTACCTAGCGAACATTGTAGCAAACGTACAGAAATATCCATGTGCGTCTTAGTTTTTATGTAGTTTGATTCCGCCATATCCAGTGCATTAAAAAAGGGACTAGTACTATACTTCAAAGGACATGTACGGTGCTTCGAATTCCAAGTAACGGATTGGAGCGAGGGTTTCCAGGCCTCAGATTAGTAGTAGTCTGCCAGGGGGATACGTGGTGCTGGATGTGTTCGAGCAGCTAGGAACTTTATAAATTTTTTAATTAATGCTAGTAGGAATGCAAATAGTTGGAGCAACTACAATTCATATTGTAAAGCGCTGATAGATGTCGCATATGATGAAATTTAACGCCAAGGTCACTTTATCTTCAATAAAAAACTGGCTTATAATCATCGCGTGTAAATAGCGGGAAATACAATGCTATCTCGCATAAATTTCAGTGTAATTTCGGGTTCTGCACTGTTTTCTTCCTTAAGAAAAGCAACTCATGAAAGATACAAAATGCATGGACTCATTAGTTTTATCATTTGAGGTTTCAAGAAACCATTTTAGTTTAGCTGGGAATTTACATTGTCTGACTGTACGTTTGAAACCAAAAGGAGACACTGAGAAGTAACTTCAGGGAGGAGAAATTTTTGAATGCTGAAAACTGCCGGAATAAAGAAGGCATGGTGTGCCTGTATTGTAATACTGGCTGCGATATGGGCGGAAGCATCATAAGATGCAGAAGTATCTATCTCATTTGTTTACAGAAGTCATGACATACGTGTTTGCTTCCGTTTAATAATTACGTATCGTGCAGTCATTTCGATGGCCAGTGGAATTGTGGGCACGTGTGGAAGTGCATGACGATGGGTAGAGTCAAGTAACAAAGTAAGCCAGCCGCACGCGCACCACATAACACTAGTGCTCCGCACAGGAGCAAAACGTGGACGGACCGGGGATCGATCCCGGGACCTCTTGAATGCAAATCAAGCATGATACCACTACACCACCCGCCCATGATAGAGCAGCCTAATGAATCGGTGCAGTTATACGATTTTCCATGTGTATAGCTGCACGCCTATGGTATAACTGTGCGCGCCGCGCACTCTCGGCATATCCAGATGCTCAGTTGCATTGATGCCATGCTGCTCAAACTAATATGGCGCTGGTTGTAGACATAAACTAAATATATGCGAGGAAGCTTTACGAGAGTGAAAACACGGGGTACTATGAGCCACTCTATTTTGCAGCGCCCTGACTTTGTGTCGCGAAAGAAGCTTCTTTACTAGCTCATTGAGCGTTCCGCCCGAAAACGATTGTATGCCGTATATACTGTGCATTTCTTTCTAAGAAGTTGCTGCAACAACGGCTCCTCAGGGTAATTGTCAGTATCCATATGATGAACCCGTGAAAAACTCTATGCGGAAGTATCTTGTATAGAGGGTTCACGTATTCTGGTTTTGAAATAAGAGCGTATGGCGGGGGAGTTACCTTATCGTTTGCATTAAATGAGAATCTGGCGGAGTGAACCTCAGGATACCATGTATTCTGCTAATTGAGATGCTGTAGAGTTGCTTGAATATTTGTGGCAAGTAACAACGCAGGAGAACGAAAGCGGATTTTGGGTATGTGCCGTCCTAGGAATACACGGGACGAATGGTATTGCATTCATGTTCACACATTTTTCTGTGCAGATATAGCACCGTTTATCGTGTTGGTAGTGTGTACTACCTCCTCGACCCTCAAATTGACATCTCAACTTTTTAAGCGGTTGAAGCAAGAGCGTGGATCTGCAGTGAGCCTTCCCAAGAGTTTGTTCAAAACGGCACAAACAAGTAAAGTTAGTCAATGAGATTGCAGGAGAACTGTATTGCTGGTTCATGAATACCTTGCACTAGCTCAAAAAAACTAATCACTTGAATTACACAAATTTTTCCTCAATGAATGGCTCGAGCATGGTTTATGGTATCAAAAATGATGAGGAAGCCATCAAATGAAGCAGTAAGCAATACAGGTGGTCAACGACGGATCAAGGTTGAAAGCTGTGGCATGCCTACATGCAGTCCTTATAGCTGTAGAGCATGCAAGGTGATTGTTTCCTATCAATACTATAAGCCATGCTAGTGTAAATGCTATACATATTGTGGGTGTAGCGGCGTTATCCGGACGTCATACTTTTATTACTTGGGTGATCGCGCCAGGGTTTCGCACCGGTGAAGTTATTTGTCAGGAAAATTTTGTGAATTTATAGCTAAAGCGTAAGATGCTTCTTAGTTTTCGTTGATTCGCCGGAGCATACGCGTGGCACTGCTCTTCTGAGACAAATGTTGTTCCCATCCTGCTGCCTGTAGCATTGGTAGCAACTTAACATTATAGCTTTCTGAGCTTCCTACGTGTTTTAGGATATGGCGTAGTGCCATGTCATATCCATCCAGATACTCATCAGTTATTTCTGGCGAGCACAATAGACACACGTTATCCTTGCTCATCTTACAGATTGGGGGCGGTAGAGCAGCACGCATACCGTAGTTACGATAATCATGGCGGTATCGATTGAATAAGCGTGTCGCCTTTTTATATTTAGGGGAAGGACTACATATAACTTGTACGGTCGCGCGTCGCCAGCACACAGCCCTAGCATGTCTAATGAAGGCTATTATATTGTTGAGGGAGTATCGTGATCTCGCGAAGGAATGCTCATACGAGTGACTCGATGCTGTTATCCCTATATACGTGTAGCGAAGTATTTTGGTCGGGATTTCAATTGGCTACGCATTCGGTTTGTGGAAGCAAAGTTATTTTCTAATAGTAAAAAGTAACCCCTTTGTTAAGAAAAAGTACAAATTTGCCCAAAAAATAGTATGATTTTGGCTATTTCACAACGTATTTTACCCAACAGTCATTGCAACATACACTCGAACTCATGCAAAAATAAATAAAACAGTAATTTTCGGGAGTTAATATTCTCGCTTTAAGATGTGAAGCATGAAGTGTTTCCTTCCTGGATGTACCCTTAAGTTAAGCAATCGGGATGTATATATGTGTGCAGCGATGCTGTGTAGTATTTGATGTTGCTACGGAATTACTTTGGAAAACCTAAGCTGAAAATGTGCAGGATCCAGTTGAAGTAAACTTGTTGAAGTTTTTGTAAATACAATGTTGCGCTGGTATTCCCACTTGTAATCTATCTAGGTTACTGTATAGCGTCAATTGTTTTGAAAAAGGTACAAGCCGGAATCTCCTAGTGTGCCGTATAATATTAGATGAGAAGTGGCTATGTTCAAAAAATATATTGAAAAGCCTGATCGTCTTATTTTGTCGGTTTATAATTATTATGTAGTCCTCACAACTTAAATTAGGAATATAATAAGTAATGCATTTTCCTCAGGACCTAAATATTCCAATACACCTGCCAGGCCCATAGCCACTATATAAAAAGTTGAATATAGGCATCAGCCTGCATCTCAACGCCAGAATTTAGAGGTAGTTTGTTAGTACCCGTTGAAGTGGGAAAGAGCGGCGTAACGATTTTATCGGTAGCTATTTAACGGAAGTTGAGCGGACGGTGATCAATTGCTGGCTTCTTCCATTCAATTTCATACTGAGTAACACTTCGTGCAAAAATTCCGAGTGCTGCTAGCATTTGGCTATGGTCTACATATTTTTTCGTGTTGTATGCGCTTGCACTGATACTCTTTTATGCAAGCTGTCAAGTGTTCGAAGCATAAAAATTTCGTTGCTTGGAGCCGACAGTTGCAGCTGCTCAAGTATTCAGGTCGTGTGATTTAATGCACACTCTCATGCTGGGAAAAAAGCAATCAAAACCCCTGAGGGGGTTGTATGCGCTTATGTACTGAAGAATTACTTGAATATCGTAATGAGAGTCACACCTGTAAAATAGACCTCTTATTATGGCAAATAAATGCGTTGAATGATGAAAATTCAACCTCTTCTGAAGCATCGACGAGATGATGAGCTGTCGTTACCTTGAACGCATCTACGTCAGAGAGTGGAACCACTTCGTTCGGGTCGATCCTCCCTTTATTGTGGCCAAATAGGTTGCATTTTGACCTAGGCCTTATCTTTTGTCACAAAAAAAAGTTCAGACAATCTGCTCCGTGACATGCCTGATGCCTACGCTCAGCCGTGTAGCAAATTGAAAAGTTACAATGATTTTACGGAGCGGCTTTTCGTCGGTTACTAAGGTGGAGAGCTCTTAGTGTTTAACCTTGCTTTGCAATCCAGAAAAATGCATCTTTGTACTATGAAATAGTATGAGAGAGAGGGAACGAAGCCTGCAGTAGTCAATTTTTCAGCAATTATTCAAGGTCGTGTGTTTATTGCGATGTTAAGCTTTTGGGCCTGGCAGGTTTACGCTATCATACCTGCTTGAACAGAAGTTTTTTTCATACTGCAGCACCTTTTGATGCCATAGCTATCATGATACTTCAGACAAGGTCCAATATTTGATACTTTCGTTTAGCGAAGTGGTAACCCTGTAAAATACCATACAATTGAAAAGCTAAAAATATAAGTTCAACTCCAATACATGTTATTGTATGGAATTATTTCAAATGGAAATTACCTGAACTTTTTAATTTACCCTGTTCAACTTTATTTATGAAATTATACGCCTTCCAATACATCGTGGCCGTGCTGCTGATTTCCAGGACTTCATCGACTGGGCTAATGATATAGCAAGTCGCTTTCTGCAGCATATAGGCTAATCGCTGTCATATAAGATAGCCGTTGTGACTTTTGGTTTTATTCATAATTGATGTAGCTCCAGGAACGTATTTGAACTACGATTTTGCTACTCTAGGAGGGTTCAGGACTTTTTCACTCTCCAGCTTAAAATCTGGTGGAAACTTGGCATGGTAGGGTTTTATTTAAATTTGCAGGAAAATTCGTTTCTTTGTGAGATGAGATTATCATTGCTAGAACTTATAATGCGACTTTCAGTAGTACTACGAAGTTATTCTGTCTTGAGATACAATGTAGCCTTTTCTACGTATCCTGTTTTATATTTTAGTAATTCAATAAAGGAGAAGAAGACTTTTTTTCTCCTTTTCTACGAGTTTTTTTCTTTTCTGCTGGATACTTTCAATTCGGTTGATTGTGCTTGGCCTGAAATTTGTATGTGGTGCAGCATACAATGACTCTAGAAGGTATTATCAAGTAATTGATTGAAGAAGGTATCATTTAATTGCTTTTTACTTTGGTAGCAGTGTTTAAAAGCTTACTGTTGTCTTTCAGAACTCTGGGTTCTGCCATTTATTTAACATTCAAGGTATTTATCCGTCTAAGGATGTCTGATGCTTGTCGAACTCCGAAGTAGAATTTTTTCTAAGTTTCACTCTGTAGGAAAAGCCTGTTAGGGGCCTGTACTGATTCATGTGAGGATAATTTCTACTGAAAATACTCCTATTGCAGCCAATACGGTAGATTTTCCTTTGCGATTAGTTGTTTCTCTAATTCATCTTCTTTGCTCTTGATTGAACTATTTTTTTGTGGCTGTCTTCCCTTTAGTTCTTTTGACATTTTCCTCTTTTTTGTTACCAGATTTTGTCATATAGGCCAGCCAGATGTCAACTATGGATGAAATAGACGATCTCCTTCCATCCTTCTGTACGTGCATCAAATTTTTTTAAAAAAGAAAATACGCAAAGATGCATGTAATGGTTGTAACTCAGTATCTTCAAGGTTATATAGTTGCCTTCTTCTATTTTGATACTACATATGTAGAGGCGATACAAAATTTCTTTTGCTTTGTAGCTAATTTTTTATATTTTATTACAGCCATTCATTGTATTAAGAATAAGTCCAGATATAGTCTGCCGAGTGCCTGTGAAATTGACGAGTTTTTGCTTCAAGAATTTTCAATATTTTTGTTTGTTGGTTTCATCAAGCTTCCATCAATTTCTGTGCGGAATACTGTTAAGAATATATGAAAACTTGCTGTGATCTAGCATATATAATGCCCATCTACCTTATCCTCAAATATAGCGTGATATACCATAAAGCGTTATGCAACTGTTTAAGACCATTTTATAGCTGCCTTTTTTCTATAGACCAGGATTTTAACTTTACGTATGATATACAGGGATTTGCACTCTTTTTTTTGACATTATTTGAAGGTTTGAAGAGATGAATTGAAATAATTTTATTTACTTTTTAGCTTTTTGATAGTACTTTCGAAAAAGATTTAAAAAAGTAAGCAAATTCAATGCCGACAGCACCTCTGATCCAATTATAATAATACTTTTAGGTAATTCTTTTAAATAACGGCGATTTTTGTTCATACAAGGCTATGTGGTAGAAGCCGTTAAGAGAGTTTCTAACCTAAAGGTCTTACTATTAAGTGCGTCTTTCTTCAGTAAATAAAAAACATTGTTTTGAGTCCATAAATAGGGCTAAACCTAATGCTTTCTAAATTATTTCAGCGGAGATACAAAGCTCAAATATTTTGCAGCTGGAATTAAATGCAATATTACCTAGGCTGAAACGATGTATTCAGGTACCTTTCACAGAATTCGTCAGTTTCTGCGGTTTTTTCGCTGCTTCTAATAGGCTGGTCTAGCAATGTAGGCCCTCCATTCAAAAGGCTAAATAACATTGCATAATAGAGTTAAAGTAAAAATAGATTGTATTTTTAGCTATTTTTTTTATTCCATAAAAAAGAGGTGTTTTTAATTTTATTATTCGTATCATTTACAATTTCTGGATATTCAGTAATTAAAAATATGAAGTATTTTTAGTTCTCATAAATGCTTAGAAAATCCGTTCTCTTTTTAGTATCGATGACTTAATGTACGTAGTTAATCATAATAGAAAAAAAAGCCAAAAAGTAACGCGGATTACGAGCTAGGAATTTGAAAAACAAAGGGCTTGATGGGGTTAAAAAAGAGAGAATTTGTTTCCTGAAATGCTTTATTGAAATGCTCTTTTTTAGTATAAGCAAAAATGCTTGATTTCGTGAGTATGCAGTAGAAACTATTATATTTCCATTTTCAAAGTGGATATATAACAGTTTCTGGCTGATTTCTCAGTGATACCGGGTAGAGCTTTTATCAACCGCTTTGAAAAGGACGCAAGAGTATCTTAAATATCTGTGATTTTAACCGATTTTTCATGTTTAAAAAAAGTTAGAGAAATTGCTAATAATCTTTATATTTATCGAAGTCTCTTCCTTATGTTAATTTTCTCAACACGTAGAGTGTGTTAATTTGTAATTTTCTCTGAAATTTTCTAGGAAAGGAAGCTGTTTTTACAATTTTTGTAGCGTTCAGCTAATGATCGAAACTGGAGGCTAAATTTATTCCCAAAAAATCAAACCTTTTTCCTGGAATCTTCAAATTTATTAAAGCAACTTTTCGATCAGCTCAAAGTTCATACTAGTGTGCACTGCTCCTTTTCTCTTTCAAATTTTGGAGCGGAAAATATCTTGCAAGCTTCAAATGAGAGCCTTTCCACCTACCAAATTGAAGAAGATTGTGATTTTCGCCACCTTTATTTTAATCTTGCATTATTAAGCTTATTAACTCAATTACTAAGGAATTGTTGCTATGAGGATAAGAACGTTCAGGTAGGAACTTGCAGTGATACATGCTTCTCTTTGCTGCTAGCTTCAGCTGTTTTTAAGGCTTATTTCTTTCTCATGCTGAAACTGCAAAATCTGGTCGAAAGAGGCTTATTTTTATTAATCTATAATTTATTGTTAATGTATTGAAAATTGCAGTGTTTTTGTCCGAGACTCACTGGGTTAAACGACTTGCTTTTACCTCTTTTCCCAATTCATTCATAATTTGTGTGTGTTTTTTAAGACTTGCATTCTACTGCAAACTTTTGTTTTATTTTATTGAAAATCATAAAATGTAGAAAATTTGAGAAGACATGGGAAATTTGATATTTTCTTCCATTTAACAGAATTTCTTGAGGAAAAGGCATGTTATTGCAGTATACCAGGAAAATATACCTACGGTTTGTTGCTTTAGGCCTAGCGTTTGTTGATTTTTTGACTCAAGCACTGTGCAAACTTGAGCAGGAGCATTGTTGATCAGAGTAAATGTGATTGAAATAATATAAATTTGTCAGTCACTATAACGGTAGTCTGTTTAAAGAGTAATTCTTGCTTTTTTTTTCACCTTTTAGGATTGTGGCTTTACCTCAGAGTACACGTCTTCATTTTTTTTCAGTGTCTGTGGTGGTAAAAAGTCTTCTCACTTCCTAACTGCTGTGATCATTTTGAGATAGTTTTGGCTCCAAAACCAGGCTAATTTAAAGTTGATGCTTAAAATTTGGAACAAAGGATATTTTTTTGATGAATTTTACTGAAGAAAAGTACTAAAATGTTGTAATTTTGGACGAAGTTGACTCAAGAATAGTGTGCGAATATATTTTAAAATCATTTCGATCTAATTTTCCCTAAAGTTACTATGCAAAAAAATTCTGTATGTTTAATTCTACTTATATCTAAGATATTTTCTTCAAAAAATAAAATATTAATTTATCATTTTAATAATGTGGTTTAGTAATGATTTTAATACTTTTTAATAAAATAAAATTAGCAGTTCAGCCTATTATATTACCTGCAACTTATATTCTTGTATATTTTTTTATACCAACACACGAGATCTTTGAAGTAGATGTTAACTAGTAACATTTCCTTATGCAGAATAGGAAAAAAAATGTGTTTTTTCACAAATCTTTTTTTGCTTCGTTGATTGCAAGGCAGTAACATGTTGGTGTGTTGAATTTCTTTCAAAGTTTTAACCTTTTTAGTTTGATTTTTTTCTAGATTTGGTAATTTTTTATTGATTTTTACCTTTTCAGAAGCGAAATTTCGTGATTTTTCAAAATATGTTTGTTTCAACAAAATATATTTCAATATTATTGAATAAATCTCTGTTTCAAGAACATTGAGTTCGCTATGGCTCTGTTGGTTGTTCTTTTCCCGTTCCTATCATGGGTTTTTATGCAGCAGAAGGCTATTTTTTCTAGTTTTCGACAAATAGCCGTGTAGGCCTTCTTTTCTATATTCTAGTCGTCGAGACGTAGTTTCTAAATTATTGTTAGAAAAATTAGGTTAGATCCTGATCTACTAGTGAGAGAAGAACGAAAAAACTAGTCTGAACTAATGTGATATTTTTTTGCTGGAAAATTTTACGATTTTAGGTTTTCATCAAGTATCTTCATTAGAGAAGGCAATGTGTGCTGTTTTTTTCCTTTTGAAATTGAAGTTGACGCCAGTAAAATCACTGTGAACACACATCCCAGCATATTCTACCAATAGTGTGATTTGCTTATTTATGTTTGGCGAATGTATCTCTGCTGCCAAGTTCGCTTTGATGTAGAAATATACAGTAAGAATTTGTGATTTTTTTGGCGAATTATGCGTCTTTTTCATGCAGCTTGATAGTGATTTTTACTTGTAGTCTGCTTCAAATGTTTGCAGTTGCTATCAGTACAGAAACTGACGAAAAATTTGCAATCTAATTCGCTTGTCTGCTCCATTATTGATGGTTTTTCTGAGAATTCCGATGATAAGTTAGTTCAATCGGAAGCTATGAAGCTTCCCAAGGCAATTCTTCAGTTGCTGATAAATTTTTCAACTGATAACTCCAGCAGCGTTGCTTATATTGGACCCTTTGTATTTTCTCATAAGATTTTCGCTACGGTTCTAGCGCTTGGTAAGTCTCATGATGTATGTTTATCCCGATTTAGTGTTATAATAAGGGCATCGCTCTATATACAGCTCTTTATATCTCTGTAGTCTTTCCTCTTTAAAAAGGGGGTTAATTTGGCTTGCATTTGATAATTTGGAGGATTTTTATAGGAATAATATAATAGCAACAACAGCAGCTCTTTGTGACAATCCATATTCTTCAATAGTTTAAGCTTATATAAAATCAGTATACATGAAAAAGGGTGGGTGATTTCTTTGTAAACGTTTTCCTAGTTTTTTCTCAAGAGGTTTCTTTTCAGCTGATGCAGAAATTTCCTCAGAGTGTGCAGTTTTACGCAGCTTTTTCATATTTGGCAGATAAGGTGGGAAGATATGATGGCTTCATCGCGAAATATGTCTTAATACTAGTAAAATTTGAAATTATCTTGCAGATTTTTGCTTGCTAGTATGTTGGCAAATCCATTTAGCATAGCCCAGTGCTGCGTTTTTAAAATAATAAATTCTAGCACCGGCGAGCTCTTATTTATGGAAATCAGAGGTTTTCTTGAGCTTTAGGCAAAGTGCAAGCCACACCCTGTTGTTCAACACACATCCCACTGAATGAACGAATTTAACTCTTTTATTTCAAGCAATGCCATATCATTTTACATATTTAGCTCTGTGAATGAGCATACATTCCGAAAGCTCAGTAGTAGGCTTTTGATTTAAAGCTTAGTTTCCTCTCAAAATTGGCCTAGAAAATGCTATGGGAAACTGTTTTTTTGGACAATCTTCATCAACTGCAGGGAACTACGATTTGATGATTATGTGGCTCCATAATATAACAATCACTAAGAGGAGATCGACCCTTGTTAGTCTTCTACCGGAATATTCTACTTATGCTGAAAACACGGTAAGTAGGAGGCTTTTAATGGATAAAAGCACCTTCTCATATCGAATCCACTCTTGTGATATTCGATCTTCGGGTCTTTGCAAAATCGCAGTCTTAAAAAGGCGAATGGCCAGCAGCTCAACCTTATTGAGACTAGTCTATTTCTTGAGGGTATTAATTTTTCCAAAGAAACTCAGCTGGGCTTGCTAGATCACTAGCCTTGCAAACTAGGGAAAATCTTCAGTGAATCTTCAGTGGTATATAAGCAAAAAATATGGTCTTCTCTGCGGATTTTTTTAATCATTTTAAGAGTCAGCACTGAAGGCTGCTTCTAGTTTGGAAGCCATGCAACTGAATTTACAGCTTAATCAAGGGTTTTTAATACGAGTATTGTCCGCATAGTTTGCTGACTGTGAAGATGATATTTGTGCTCTTCAGATGAAGTAAATAGCTCAGAAACTGTGAAGAACACCATGCTTGGAGTTGTGTATTCTTGTTTATTCAGTTTCTTTTATCGTATTTTGGAGGTTTTTTTATTTTTTAATATCTTTATTTAGAGATAAGGTTGATGTATTGATGATTTGTCCACGAAAATATCCAGGCCTTTTAGCATTAAAACGATGAAACAGTATGTTCGACTACTTTTACGTGATTAATCTAGATATTCGCAGCTTCGCGATTTGTAATTCTGATGCTTTTTTCACTTTGTAAGTCTAATGATTGCCACACACACCATGATTACCAGAGAAGGTAGGTAAGTAGCTCAGCTACAGCGTTTCTGCAAAAGCTTGGAAAAAGAGGTTTTTTGAGCTTCGCTTCGAAGAAGACAGACTCATTTATAGGATATTATACTCTTCAAACTTTTGACTGTGCAGCTCGTGATTCTCCTGTTTTCCCTGTCTGCTAATAGACATTTATTAGAGGCCAAAGAACTATCTGAAGCAGCTACTACCCTGAACCGCCCGGAGAGAGATGATTCCTGGCTGCGTATATACTGTTTCGAATGCTTCAGGAACACTCAGGGTGGCTTCTTCATTAATCTTGATACTGAGATAACGGCACTTACAGCTAGATTAAGGTATTGAAGAACGCTCTCTGCGTTTTTGCTGAGAATGAGAATATATGCGCTGCTTTTAGCTATGCATAGGTATATATATGAGCAATGCTTAAGAGCTGCATAGTGTTGAGCTTTAAAAGCTGCTGAATGTTTGTAAAGAAGTAGCGATTGATAGGTTATGAAGCTGTATATACTCTCAGCTGTTGAGTGGTTAATAAATGTCAAAACCTGCCTAGTAGGCGTTTTAATGGTTGAAAATGGTGGTTTCAATTTTAGTCTTTTTAATTGTAATATAAAGTAAATTTATTGGGAAAAAAGGAGCATTGCTTTCTGATTGGGAAGGGGTGCTGCACACCCTTGTTTGCTTGATTTTGTATCAGCGAAGGATGCTGGTGTGTGTGTGGAGGTTTCGTGTGTTTTGAGATGTGGTGTGTGTGTGTGTAGAGGATTGGCGTATGAATTTCGAGATTTGGCGTGTGTGTGTGTGTAGAGGATTGACGTGTGTATTTCGAGATTTAGCCTGAGTGTAAGGAATTGGCGTGTGTGTGTGTGTGTGTAGAGGATTGACG
>JADHZB010001335.1:37829-61612 GCA_015657535.1 Nephromyces sp. MM_2019 | reverse complement strand
GAGAGAGAGAGAGAGAGAGAGAGAGAGAGAGAGAGAGAGAGAGAGAGAGAGAGAGAGAGAGAGAGAGAGAGAGAGAGAGAGAGAGAGAGAGAGACCACACAGTATACAAAGAGAGACACACAAATACATGTACATAAATATATACAGAAACAAGCTCACAGATACAGGCAAAGACACACATAAGCACCCAAATATAGACCCAAAGACACACACATACCTTCCACTGAACGTTGCACGATAAGATAACTGCTTTTCGGTGGCCTGCCGATCCTCTTCTTTTTTGGTAACTCAGGAGTAGACTGGCTGACATTTTTTAGGTTTTCTCGTGGATTTTTGGAGGAATCTTCTCTTCCTGCTTCATCTCCTTTTGAATTTGAGGTATTTCCTTGATTTGAAGAGGAATTCCTGGTGTGTTGATGACTTATCCCTCCCTCATTGCCTGTACGTAGTTTTTGGTAGTCTTCGAGTCAAAGGGAGGCTCAACTGCAATGAGGCAGCGTTGAGATGAAAGCATGTGCGTGGGGATTGCTGCGTGTGTGGTGAAGCAGATTTGACTGCGTGCAATAATTAATCAGTAGCTCAGGTTTTGTACGCATGCGATGCTCAGAGCCTTTCACTCCATGTAATGCTCAGCACATTAGAATGAGTCTGAAGACGGTTTCTTAACCGGAAAAAAAGGTATTTTTGCACCTAAAAGAAGCAATTTCAGCCAAACAACGCTTCATGGACGAATACGCCAGGAGTAAGACATTTTTCTTATGAAGGAATCACACAAACACAAGCAACTCCTAGACAATCCAAGCTATATCAGCATGAACACCCCAACACAAAATCAAATTCGCACCCTAAAACACACTTCAAGCCATCCAAATCCTCAATCTAAGACACAACTTAATTCACACGCACTCCTCAACCCATCACACACATATCAACAACAAAAAACCCACTCCCTACCTCCAACCCCAAAAACACCAAACTCACCCACTCCACCTACCTTTTTTTCCACCTTCAGCAGATTCCTTACCATCCAAAGAGCTCTCAACCCCAAATTCATCCCCCTCAAATTCTTCTCCGTCATCTCCTTCCTCATCTTCAACGCCCGCTACTTCATCTTTACCCTCCACAGACCCCCCCGCTTCAAAGCTATCAACCAGCCTATCTTCATAGGTGACCGTATCATAAAAGCCCAGCCCCTCATTACTACGAGCGATGCCTTCAATCTCTTCATCTACTGCGTCTACTGCTAACAACATAACCTCCCCAATACCACCACTCCCACCACCAATCGCAGTCTCCCTCTCCTCATAGCTAATCGCTCGCCTATTTGCCGCCTCACTACTCCCCCCTTTAAGCTTGTTGAGGGTAGTAGAGGCAGCCCCACCCCCTCCACTCCCCCCTTTTCTTCCAGAATATGATAATTCTCTCTCTCGTTTAACTTCGTATCGTTTTCCCCTCAAAACTGATTCCTCTTCTTCATCTTCAACTGAGCTTGAACTATGAGAGTTTGGAATACTTTGAGCGTCTTCGACAAGAGCATCATTAGAGGGTTTTTCTTGGTCAGCTGAGCAAGGAAACGCTAAAAATTCGAGGGGGGTAAGATTTGTTATGTTAAAGGGGGTGTGCGAGGGGTACGTTTTAGAAGGGGAGGATGCTTGGGGTGCGTAGATGTTTTTTGAAAGAAGAAAAAGTGAAATCTTCGAAAAAAGGAGGTAAATTCTGAATTTCGATGTTTCTCCTCTCAAAAGTTTTGAGGAAAAACCTCCGATACATCGCCCAAAACAACCCCCCAAACACTCCCCAAAAAACCGCCCAAACACTCCCCAAAAAACCACCCAAACACTCCCCAAAAAACCACCCAAACACTCCCCAAAAAACCACCCAAACACTCCCCAAAAAACCACCCAAAACAACCCCCCAAACACCACCCCACAAACACCACCCAAAACAACCCCCCAAACACCACCCAAAACAACCCCCCAAACACCACCCAAAATAACCCCCCAAACACCACCCAAAAAACCAGCGATATACCCCCGATACACCACCCAAAAAACCCCCCAAACACCACCCAAATACCCCCCAAACAACCCCCTAAACTCACCATCTTTCCTTCTCCTCCCCCTCCTCGTAGTGATCTGATTTTGCTGAAGATTACCGCCATTTTCCAAAGAATTAGTTCCACCTTTCAATCCAAGATGTGAGTCTGCCACATATACCTTCTCAGCTGCTTCATCTTCAACCACAGAATTCTTCTGCTTCCCCCCCCCACTCTCACTTCCCGATACTTTCATCGTATCAGCAGTGAGAACTTCGTTTAGGCCTTGAAGATGTTTACCATATAATCCTCCCTCCTCATCCTTATAAACTCCAATTGATGCAGCAGCTTCTTCACCCTCCTTTCCCCACAAAGAGCCAGCTTCAGAGGCTGAAGCACTAGAAAAACTCTCCCTCTTTGCAAGCCTAGAGCTTATACCATTAACAGCACCTCCACCACCATAATGCACATCATCATCATAGCCTAACCTCTTCCTGCTTCTACTCCTCAGAGTGCTAAGTCTTCCCATGGTAATATCTTCAGAAGAAATCTCTTCTTTTGGCTTGAAGCTAGGGTGGCTGTGTGTGTTTGTCTGCGTGTGTTTTTTTTTCTCTTCAAGCAGTGTGTTTAGAGAAGAAAGGCTGCCACTACCCCCAGAGGTGCTAGCCTCCTGAACAAAACCCTCCCCAATAATATTATTGTTGCTAGTAGAATAATGATAAGTGCTGTTAACTGTAGAACCTAGCTTTTGCTGAGAAAAACCCCCCCCATTCTTCGTCATCTCTCCACGCTTCATCCCACTATCTGAGAGCGATCGTAGCATTCGGGAAGGATCATTGGGGGTTGGGCAGTCTGTAGCTCTAGTAACTATACTAGTCAACTTGTGCAGCCTCGGGGGGAGGGTATCCATTCCTTATGCACAACGGCGGCTAGCAGGGGCGAGGGTGATGGAGGGGGGATGAGGTGAAGGAGATTGGTGGAGAGGGTGGTGGAGGGGGTGTTTGATATGATGAAGATAAAGAAGACGATGAAGACGATGAAGAAGACGAAGAAGACGAAGATCAAGCAGGCGCTAATCTAAAAGATGAGCTAGAAAACAAAGAAGAAGATGAAGAAAAAGACAAAGAATCCCCTAAATCAAACGAGCCCAGCCTTCTCTATCACGCGGAAGCATCCCCTGCTTCTAGGTGTGTGTATAGCCTCCTTGCAGTAGAACTACTGAGCAAAAAAAGCATCAACTTTTTGGTGTCCTTGCTCTCAGTATACCTTCACTTTTTTTTAGAGTAATAAGCTTAATGCTATCAGTAGCATCCTTTTGTGCGAGTAATGAGTAAGCAGAATCGAGTGTTATCACTTTGTAGAAAGCATGCGATTTTCACACACAACTATTGATTAAAATGCTAATAATCCTCTTTGAAGATAAACTGACTGAGATTGAGAATCTGAGTGATCTAAGGAATCAGCAAGATTCACTTCTTGATGAGAAATGTGCCAAACTCCAATAGGAGAAAAGGAAAAAGCAAGAGGCAGCTAATTCTGATGAAGCGGAGACCATTGAAGTAGATTTTACCAAAGAAATCTCCAGCAGACACACACACACAACTGCTGCTCTCAGACTGATTAAACTTTGAAGAAAGAAGCTGTCCGATGCGTATTTGAAGGATATAGTAAATGCAATAAGCAAAAACCTCTTCTCTATATGAACATTAAACCAATTGTACACACACAGTCCAGCGTCTGGATTTTTATAATAAAAACAACTGATTAAGGAGCAGGGCAGCTAAACCTTATCATATTCTTTGGGAAACTGATGATAGCTTGTGAGTCTTTAGGAGTAACAACAGGGGGGACTAATGATAGGAGGGTGCCTCATTCCACTGATAAAAAAATCGATACTATCCTACCAAAAAAAGCAAACACACATTTCAATATGCAGCCTTTCCATTAGTGATTTCTCTCAAGAAAAAAAAGCACATTAGCACACTGATTAACGTTAGAAAAGCGAATATTCGCGTCGCTCTATATCGCTCAGTATGAAAAGGCCTGCATAAAGACAAGAGGGAGGAAGCACGAAAACAGCAGGCAAAAAATATCAAAAGTACAGGGTAAGTGCTAAAAAGGAGACCAAAATGTCCAAACATGGCAGGAAATATCAAAAAAAGGCAAGAAACATCAAAATGTATTAAAAAAACACGAAAAGCTTCACATAAACAGACAAAATCTTCAATAAACGAGCGAAATAACAAGCAAACAGCAGAAAATACCTCATAAACGCGTTGCAAAATGCAAAAAATCCCGAAAATGCCACAAACTGAAAGAAAAAAGCCTTTAAAATGAGCCTTCACTGATGGAGAATGGATGCCAGCTAAAGCAATGCGAACAAGTCCTACGCACACACCAGATACTGGTGAGCCTCACACACACATCAGATGGTAAAAGCAGCCACACCATCTCAAGGAAACACACCAAATATACGGACAAACTATACTACTGCTCTGACCAAAAAAAAATTAAGGTATTAGTTACTCACTAAAAATGTGGTAGCACTGTTACTACTATAAACTTAAAGGCACGCACAAACACACACATACACACACACACAGAATTAGCACCGAAGAAAATACGCACACACTTGTCAATACTTAATATATACAAAATTAAAAAAAAAAAAAAACCACCCCTATATAAGCTTTTTTGGCATCCAAATACAAGCAAAGTATCCAACACACACATAACCATCCATCATACATGCATATACAACCATCAAATATGCACACTTATAATCATCCACCACACACACACACACACACACACACACACACACACACACACACACACACACACATACATAAAGCTCCCCTATTCAGAGATAAACTAACCTCCTTTATACAGTATAAAGCAACTTCATTTATGAGATCTTCTCAAACTCAAAGAGAATCTGCAATGCATTCCTGAAGATGAAGATATCGTCAGGAGGCTTAGAAGGTACTTGATACTGCCATCTGCCCTATGCCCTGCTCTATATACCCTCTTCTTTAAGAAACTCCTAGCTAACACACTGCTATATAACGACTGAGATGGTACTTCTCATCAGCGTGTGTGCTATCGTAACAATAACATAAGCAGCACACACTAGAAGATATACTCTAGAAAACAACATTCGGAAATGCACACGCGCGGAAGATCGATATATCAGGAAAGAAAAGCAGTGAAAGCACGCGCACACCCACACACTGAGAAGAAACTAAAAACGCACAGCAAAGCACACGAACAAAGGAAAAACACACACACATACACAGTGCATAAATTAGCCAAAAAAACTACTAGAAGGTATAAAAGTTAAACAGGCTCACCATACGAGGCAGCTGTCGTATTTGCACAATCGCACACACGCACAAACATGATACTCGCAGCAAGCATACTTGCCAAAACTTTCAAGAAAATTGAGCAGCAGGCGCATAGTTATGCATGCAACACACAGAGCTTCGCTGAGAAAGCCTGCACACACTTCTTCCAAAGCACACACACACACACACACAATTGCAGGAAAGCAAGCACAAGTTTTGCCAGCTTCTTCTATACATAATATCTTCATGAGGAAAAACTAGCAACACCAGCTCAAAAGACACACGTAAACACCCTCCACAACAAGAGGGAAAAAAACTCACTTTAAGAATTTACAAGTCGGAGGTATAACCACCAAGCACAACGCACACATGGAAATATCTATACAGAAGAGAAGTTGCAAAACACACACAAAAATACGCCGCAATACACACACGGAGATAAGCTCCAGCAAACATAGCCCTACATAGAAATACACAACACTCACACAGTTCTACGTGCCAGCACACACTAACACACATATCAAATATCGGCAACATAAGAAGAAAAGATCTCAAGCTTCATACGAAACTCATGAGAGAGACTGCCTCTTCATTGAGAAGATATCAAAAATCCTAGTAAAAAGATCGTATCCTAAAAATGTCTCTAGTCTGCCAGTTAACACACAGTATCTTCACCAGATTCACTACACTCAAGCATAGCTGCTATAGCTTATAATAGGACTAGAGGCCTCAAATATCACCTATACTTAGTGACAAAGACACACCAGAGAAAAGGCAACACCCAAAGAGCGCACAAACTAGGCATTTCTGCTTGAATAACCGATGTGTGTGTGTGTGTGTGTGAATATGCGTTTCAACGGGAATCTTCATGTGTGTACTTAAATTTGTATGTTGATACGTAAGTGCTTAAAGGTGTATTGATGTGTGTGTGCTTCAACGTGTGTTGTATGTGCGTGTGCTTAAAAGTGCGCTAAACTCTAAATGTATTTGTGTGTGTGTGCTGGAGCAGAAAGCGTGGGTAGTATCGAATCTGCACTGCCTTCATATGCCCCCCACTAAGAGCCACACACGCGTATGTTTCTACTGTTTCACTATTTCTCATTCATAGAATCAGCGGGTAAAAGCAAAAACGAAAGACCTTCAAACCGCGGAATCTCCATCATCAACTAAGAGAAGCCTTATCATAGCAAAGAAGCTAAAAAGCTAGCTTATACACACACAAGAATGGCAGAGAGGAAAAACCTTCCCAACGACGGGGCACACGCCAACTATCTACCATACACACACAGTAAGTACCTACCACACACAAGAATACAGCCAGAACTACATACACACAAATGCATATATAAAATATCAGAAGAGCCGCAGATAAACAATGAAAAAGCGCAAAACACTTCTCGTTACAGTGCTTTAACTGAGGCAGAGATTCATCAAACTGCGACACACACTTCGCACAGAGAAAATTGCGGCAGAAAGGGAAAAAGAGGGAAAAGATGAAGATGAAGAAGAAGAAGAAGAAGACAGAAAAGAGAAAGACAAAAATATCAATAAAAAAGCATCGAAAGCCTTCAATTTGTAGGAAGAATCTTCTGCACAGCGTTAAACAAAAAATCAAAGTTTTTACAGCTTCTACTCAAACATCAGCATAAGGAGAGAGAATATGAGTGTATGTACACATCTCTATGCGTATTCTTATACCGAAGATATCTCAGCATACATAACCCAAGCTGTACATATACAAAAGACATTATCTGTGGGTTTACGAGCATGCTCAATATTTCTCATATAAAGCTATAAAAGTCCTGCAGATACACACACGTAAATATCTCTCTTTACGACCCGAATATTTACACCGTAAGAATGCCGTTACCAGGAAGCAAACACACACACACACACACACACACATACACACATACATACAAAAGGTTGGAACACACTAACTAATCAAATCTAACCAACTTCATTTGCATAACTTCGCAGCCATGGAAATTGATCATTACTTCCTCACTAAACCCCTAAACTGGCTATCATCCTATAATTTATATTAAATACACTAAAAGCTGGGAAATTTCACTATACTGATCCAGAAATCACACACACAAATTATCGCTCCTTTTAGTGAAATATTGATGAAATAATCCTCAGGAAGCAATAGCTCTTCAAAGCAATAGAAAGCTTGAAAATGGTGAAACAACAAGCAGGAAAAAATACGAACCGTATACACAGCTCTGGAAACACACACACTCAGAGATAGAAAGATGAATATATATATATATGCAAACAAAAAGCTTGAGAGAGAGAGCTAGAATGACATACATAGCGATAGAGAAGCACACACACTCAGAGATAGAGAGCAAGACACTCCCACACTCACTCACATTCAACCTCACACACTCACTAAATCACACACTCAGCCTCACGCTCCAACACACTCCCATACACACACAAAAAGGATTCCGACACACACAATTATGCCTTCAAACCAGAACGAAAATATCACTTTCTCTAGAGAATCATATCCTATGAAACATTCGTTTGGAGATACGCAACGCGAACCTTCATAGGCAGCAAAAACTAGTATTTCGCACACAGATTATTCTTAAGAGAATCAACCATTCTATACAAAAAAGCCACCACCCTCATATTTCCTGCATTTCGAGTCTAAATACCAACAAAATCCCAGAAATGCTTCACATTTCAAGAATTTTCCTTCACGCAAAATCAGAAGGAGAAGCCTTGGAATCGAAGGAAAAATATCAATGAAAAAAGCAGATTCAATGCATCTCAAGGAGAAGAATCAGCCACCAATCCGAGGATTCCATCAAAGTAAAAGGGTAAAGCAGGAAACAGAGATTTCCAGCTTAAAGGAATGAAAAAAGATTGCTTGCGATAGGCAAAAGTTTCAGAAAGACACAGAAAAACACACACCAGATAGAGTACACACAAGTAACACACACGCAGAGAAGTTTCACAACAGAGTATTATAAGTTAGATTAAGAAAGTGCAAAAAAGGCTTCTCGAAAAAATTCAGCACAAAGAGAAATATATATAGGTATATACATATATATGCACACAGCACACAAGCAACACACACACAAACAATGCACAAGCAGCACATTTACGCACACATGCATACAATACACTGGTAACATACAAACACTTAC
The DNA here is from genome assembly GCA_015657535.1 of Nephromyces sp. MM_2019. Taxonomy (NCBI): domain Eukaryota; phylum Apicomplexa; class Aconoidasida; order Nephromycida; genus Nephromyces; species Nephromyces sp. MM_2019. The sequence continues at coordinate 53,066 of JADHZB010001335.1, read as the reverse complement.
ATAACACATAAGCAATAAACAATACAATATACACACACACGAAGCGCCAATACAAAGTACACAAAAGTTAACGCTGAAAATGATAAAAAACGGCAAAAGAAGCCTTTATTAGGAGAGCTTTTAACTAATTGAAATAGATTAAATGATGAAAGCAATTCGACACTCTGAGAAGCATCAAGATTATATGCAGAAAAAGAGTATAAAAAGCTTTTGCAGATGATAGAATCTGAGAATAGTAGGTATTTTCTTGTAGATGAAGATGGAGATTTCATAAAGAGCAACAACTGATTCCACGTTTTTTATAGATTCTAAGCAAGAGCACTGTGAAAGCCAAAGAAAAACGTTAAAATCCCATCATTTTGACATAAAAACAGCCTCAAAAATTATGTAAATGAGGGATAGTTACAGAAATAGACAGGCTCACAGACACAGAGCCAAACATGGAGTCAGTGTCACACACAGAGTTAGAGCCGCACAAAGTGTTAGAGTCACACACACACAGACTGACAAACAGAAACACACAGACTCACACACCGATACTCAGACTGACAAAAAAAAACACACAAAAAACCTCACATACAAGCAGACTTACACACCAACACACACATCCTCTCTACATACACTCTTCTTCCTCACTAAACAGCGTAAAACGCGCATTATCCTCCATCAAGTTGCATCTTCAAGTATATATCAAGAGTAAAAGTGAAGGATGAATACTACACACATTAGTACACCCGTAAAAACCGGACTTATAAAATGCGTGAGAATCTGGCATTATTGCCCATCTTCACACATTCATTCGCAAAACATTCTGCACTTACTAATATCATCTTAAGCAAAACCGAAACGCACATGCTGGACTCGACCTTGAGGCCGAAGAGCAATGTACGTACAACGAAACCGCTTGCTGCAATAGCGAGGTTTCTCATACAGTAGATTGCCTATACGTGAAATATATCCATATGATTCGTATGTACGTGTGTATTAATATGATACATACATAAAGAATGCATGCGTTAAAATGCTTTTTACATGTGTGCGATACTTGATAACACCCCAAGAATCAGGATAACCCTAAGATTTCCGAGGTTTTCTACACACACAGATATATATATACAAATTAGCAGGCGTAAAAACATAGCAATTGATATACACCGGCTGCAGTGTGAAAAAGACAATACATACTTCTATACACCACTCCAACTTGGGGGTATATATTACATATATCGGGTTGTGTGTGCGTATCTTCCAGTATCATATATAGATGAGTATGGTGTTTCAGATATACTCCAAATCTGATTCATCATGAGATACTCCTTCGTTGAACCTATGAAAACTTCATCTCTCAAGCCTTGCAGCAGATTTTTTGGTGTAAGTACACCCAATGCTGCAAGAAGATACACAGTATATTATAGCCGGGGGTTTTTAGCGAGAACTTCCTACTGTAAATACAGCACATATTTCAAATACACAGCTCATCAGTCATTGAAAACCACACACACATTATCTCTCTTATAAGGGTGTTGTTGTATAGTTGAGATTCCCTTTTCTGCGAGTAATCACCAGGCGAATTCACGCATTCAATACCGGTGGGTCTTTTAAGCTGAGAAAAATCGTCATTCCTGCGTGTACATACACAAAATAGTCATGTAAATACTTTGAAGAAAACGCACGTGTGGGTAGGGGTGTATTCGTAGGTGGTGTGTGGGCATGTGTGTATGCATTTACATATTTACGTTGGTACGTATATATGTGTGTTTGCGTGTGTACTCGTGTGCGTGTATATTTATTTAGGTATCAAAGCATGTGTGTGTGTATACATATACGCAGATATCTCTCTTCAAAACGCTAATCAATGTAAACTTCATGCAGGAGCAAACATAGTATAGAAGGATGTAGATAAACGTGTATGCAATGGGTATTTGTGTGTGTGTGTGTGTTGCTGTGTTACTCTTCATAGTTTAATATCGTAGCACAAGCTTTAGGGCTGTGAAGAACAGATATCTAAAGCATCACGGAAAACCCCTTTCACGAAAGCTAGTGAAAGAATAGCCACACATATAGAGACGCACATACACCTTATTTCTTCAGCTACTCAATTGATTTTGACATTGTAAATAGCAATAGCAGTCACTGCAACTAACAAAAGACTCTACTAAATCACTCCTTCTCTCTCAGGCAAATGAACTAGAATGCAATCAAACTCTACAGCAAATATCTAATATTTCTTCTGAGTGATTTTCGAAACAAATATGATAAACACGAGAAAACGGTGAAAAATTCCATACACAAGCAAGAAAAAAAACACAATTTGATACAAAAAAACAAAAAGAAACAAACAGAACATAACTACACACCAACATGCAAATCCAGCCGAGCCACACAAAAACACAAAAAAAACTGATACAAACACACCCAAACCCACACACAAAAATCAAAATCCACCTAAATCCTCAAAAATCTAACGAGGAAAACCGAAATTTTAACTCCAAAAAATCCATCCACTTCATCCAAACTGTTGATGCTGAAGCCTAAACAAACCAAAACAGCAGCAAATGACCCCCAAAACTGCGAAATCTCTGCATTTTCAAAGCATTAAATGATGAAATCATCATACCAAAAGCATATTAACAAACAGAACCAGTCAAAGCAAATTTTGCCAGAAATTGCTTCCATTACCAAGAAAAAAACGTAAAAAAAAATAATCAAACTCTCTACACCCAAAGGCACAAATAAGTACCTCATTCTCCACATTTTCTCCGTTAAAATCAGAGCAAAAACCTCCATGCCACGTCGAGGAACTTTTCTTCCGTGAGACAAGAGTAATCGCCTTCACAAAAGCTTGCAGATTATGCTGCAGGCTCTTCAAACTCCATAATTTTTCTATAAAAATTAATCAATTACGTTCGGAACCACTGCCTTTAATACCAAAAGTATTGCCAGAAATTATAACCACATATCCTCCTCTTCATCCCGACAGAAATATTCCACTCAAACAAAGATTTGTTGCTTTCATAGCCTATAATTCCCCAAGACTAGCCCAAAAATTTCAAAGAAGTACAATAATCTAGCGAGAAATAACACACACGCGCACACACGGCTAAAGCATACTTTTGTATTGCTCAAGCCAAGAAAACACACGCTGCCGCTTCCAAGAAAATTTCAAAAGTCCTTCTCTAATATATTTATCAGAATTTTGAACAAATTTTCAGCGTACAAATAATTACTTTGAAATCAAGGAATCAAGCAATAAATATAACCGATATATACCGCTTGTACACATAAATAGCAGGAGAAATATAATAAGGCATACAAGAGCAAATTCCATACACAGTCGGTAGCGAATATAAGTACATATAAAAATTACATGCAAAAACAAGCCTCGAGAGATACAATTTATCGCACAGTAAAAAAACATATATATATATATATTTATCACACACTCGACACACAAGAAGTAAGGCAAGTTCAATAAACAAAAGCAACTGCGCTAAAGATGAAAATGCCAGAGATTCAAGAAAAAATCGAGAAAAAACTGAAAATGACAAATTCAAGAACTAGCAAAGCAAGCGCTATGATTTGCTATTTTCCCTACAGTGAGTGTACGTACACCCGCGAATATACGAATTTCAGAGTAAATTTAGGAAAAATAAAACTTGAATAGCAATCATCATCAAAAAATACTAGGAAATCAGCACACATCTCTTTACAACACATTTATATCAGTTTAAAAACTAAAGGCAGCATTAAACAACAAGGGGGGGTAAAAATCAAGCAAAAATACAGCCTAGCTCATTAATACTGGGGGTGGGGGCGTGGTGAATAAGATGATGTTTCTAGCTCAAAATTAGCAGTATCTGTCAAAGATGTTACAAGCATAACATTGCGGCAAATATTATATTTTGGTCCTTCAGTTTTCAAACAAAAAATTCATATGCGATTAAACACAAGCAATAAATTATAAGAGGATGGTGTGTGCTTTATGTGTTTTTTGACATACTGAAGGAAAGGAGTGTTTTTTCTGATGCAAAAGTGGGGGGAGCCACGATGATTTGAGATACAAAAAGTGAGCACCTCATATACATAGAGAGGATGATTAACAAAAGTGTGCGAGTTTTGCGCGATTACACAACGTTAAGCGCTCAGCTCCCTTGTAAAACGGGTGTATGTACGTTTTTATTTTTGCATGTTCTGTGTATTGACAATCTTAATTTTGTCGGATATTTTTTTTTTTGCTGGCATATTTAATAGTTGATTTACGCCGCTTTCTGTAAAGGATTTTATTATTGCTCACAGAAGGAATAAACGAGATGTGTACTTCCGTCCTCCTCAATTGAGGGTAAAAGATTTGAAATATGTAGCCGCAATAAATTTTTTATTGTAAAATGAAGCCTGCAATGTAGTTGGAGCACCGTAAAAGTGCGTACATAATATCTTCTTGTTTTTCGTAATAAATATATAAATAAAGCTAGAGTATTTTTTCCTTGATGCAGGTATACTTTTATGTACGCTATTGCAACGGCAAGCTAAATACATGTATATATATATATATATATACGTTGTAGAAATAATCGCAATCTATATTAAAGTGGAGCAGAGTGTATACACACCACACCAACTTATGCTCAGGTGTATGTACACCTACCTCTTGTGTAAGGCAAAGGGATGTACAGCCACATAAAATGTGCGTACAAAGTACTGTGTGTGTGTGTGTTTGTGTGTGTGTATGTGCTTACTACTACTGTGCTAAAGATGTTTGCCTTTGTAAAAAATATATAAAGTATGTAAACAATTGTGGATGGCCGCAAAGGGCTGGATGTACACATAGAGCTCTGTGAGGATGCAAAATAAGGCGCCGCAGACGAGATATCGCTATTCCAGAGGTTTATCATGAAAATTTAGAGATTAGCAGAATTTTTATTTTAATATATACACGCCAAATCACCGCGCTGCTGAGTGTACGTACACTCTGATGAAAAAGACGGCAGATTGCTATTTTGTAATGGGTACTTCATCTTTGTATATTACGCAATGGGATGCATCCACCTTTTTGGTGATATTTTCTGCTTAGATATGAGTGTGTGCGTAGAATGGCGTAAAAACAGGGGGGATTTTTTTGGTAATATTTGGAGCGTGTGCAAAAAATCCGAAGAGAAAAAAACAAGTAAAATTACCCGCAAAATATTCAAATTCTGAGTGTGTGCGTGGAAAGGGGTAAAAACAGGGGGGATTTTTTTTGGTAATATTTTGAGTGTGCGAAAAATCCGAAGAGATAAAAACAAGTAAAATTACCCGCAAAATATTCGCAACTTAAACGTCCGATGTGCGGCTTGCGGAGAGATGAAAAAAAAAGAGGTTTTTATTTTTGATAATTTTTTTCACTCTTCAGCGTCATAGGTAGCGCGTAAATAAAAAAAAGTATATTTCCTCGCAAGCTGTCAGAAAAGATGGTGACGCCATTAATTATCGAAAATTGCACTCTCAAAAATACACTTTTTCATGGAATTTCACTCCAAAATTAAAAAACTTTCAGAGATAAAATTGTATTTTATTACCAGCGTAAGAAGCAGAAAAAAAATTGAGTTTTTAAACCTCCCGGGCGAGACAATTTAACGGGCTCAAAGCCGAGTATTAGATCGCTGCAGCGCATTTTTGCGTATTCAAAGAGAAAAACAAAAAAATAGTATAAATGGAGTTAGTCTTGAGAATGTCTCTGCAACTAACAATGAATTTTCTCTTTAAAAAAGATTTTGTCTCAAAGTAGGCGTAAAGCCCGCAAATACATTATCCTAAAAGTGAGATTTCTCCTCTACCTCTTCACCTTTTGCAAAAAATAAAAAAGTTATAATTCAGTCGAGAAATGCTATTTTTAGCCTTCCTACCTTAGTTTCTGACAACAAGAGGCTATCTAGCACAACAATGTGGTAGTAGCATAACGCCTATTATTCCATGATCAGCTTTCACTCCCCTGGCTACTAATTAAGCATAATATGCCACTAATAGTGAGTCGGAGACTGAACGGCTTCAATCTTAACTAGCAGACGATTAACTTTATAGGCCTTTTCCGCGCAAGTTTAAATGGAATACTACGAATATATATGCGAAATGCTTTGGAAAAATTACTGCAATTTAATCCTTTTTGTGTGATTCCTGCAAGAATTGATGTTTTAGATGTTTTCCTAGAGAGAGGAGGAAAAAGCCTTGAAAAATATGGCAATAAAAAATGGGATTTACATGAAAAAAAAAGTAACCTTAATGCTGTAGCGATTAGAAAGTCGAAAATTACTAGCATTATTGTAAGAGAGATTTCTCGTACTACTGCTGTAGTTAATAGCTTATATCGCTGCGGAGCGAGCATATTTAAATTTCGTTGCTTAGAGGCGGTGAAAAATTGCTAATTTGGTTGATCCAGTCATTACAGAGCTCTGGAATTGCTAGAAACTATGAATATAAATTAGTTCAAATTGTAGGAGCCTCCTGGGTGTTTTTAATAGTAGAAAAGCAAGAAAAAACTAGCATTAAAGAGTAGTGTTAAGTGGTGGTGAAACTAGCGTTAAAGAGCAGTGTTAAGTGGTGTTGAAACTTGCGTTGAAGAGTAGTGTTAAGTGGTGATAAAATTAGTGACTAAGACTAGGTTTAAGTGGTGACAAAACTAGCGTTAAAGAGTAGTGTTAAGTGGTGGTGAAACTAGCGTCTAAGACTAGGTTTAAGCGGCAGATAAAACTAGCGTCTAAAACTAGTGCTAAGCACTTAATTCTAGAGATTATTCGATCGTGTTGAAATATGGGATGACTGACTGCTACTTTTTTCATTATATTGGGCAGCATTCTATTTCCAATATTTGACAAAGACATACCCTTAATCAACAGGACGCCTGAAAAAGTTAAAGCTTTTGGGTGATGTGTGTTTGGTTAAGGAAAACTTTTACAGCACACAATCTGTCTCTTTTCTCCTGTAGCTACCACGTTGGAGATAATATCTTCAAGCTTTCACTATGAAACGAATTTTTCTTCATATTCTTTCGGTTTTTATTAGTTTTTTTTTAATCTTTTATTTGGGCATTAAAGCCACTTTTTAGATTCATCTTCGCTAATATATGAAGCTCTAGAACTAGTTCTAGATTTTTATCTTTTTTTAGTTTCATCCTTAAAAGTGAAACTAGTTTTTAGCTAGGATTTCATGCATACAAAAAACTAGAAGAAAACGCTTTTCTGCTTAATAAATGGGTTGCTAAAATGGTTGAATCCTCAGTTAAATCTAGCAAGAAGCTCTTCGTAGATCTCTTGTCACTAGCAGTCATGTAGTCCCTAGACATTCGGAGGATTGAACTATGACGTAGAATGTTTCAATAGTACTACTCAATGAGCGAGAATTTGTGTGTGCATAGCTTAAGACGCAGATAATTGCTTCTGTTTAATAGGCTTTCTTCTTTTTTAAATGGGTATGAGCATCTTTAGCTTGTGCCAGCCGTAGCCTGCCATTCGTAAGTAATCACTAAGTGTCTTTCATGCATATACGAGGTAGACTAGATACTGTGAAAAAGGCTAGCGTCATGTGAGTTACTTCAAAGTGAAGAGTCAGGGGTAAACAATCAGTTGAAACACTCGCACACACAATCAGTTGATACACATACGTGCTCAGTTGCCACACACTCACACAATCAGTTGATACAAGCACACACACAAAAGCACACAAGAATCTCCACACACACGCATTATTTGTAATTCCTTTTTCACCTGAGCTATACACACTCATAATGCTATATATCTAGCATCCATTCTTGAGACTTAACCATGCATTTGCAAGCTTAACACCCTGGGATTTTAATCGCTGGAAAACGCTGCCGATTCCTTTCATATCAACCCGATGATGTTGCAGTAGATTCTTCACAAGCTTTTGACTGCAAATGATTAATTACAGCTTTCACAGCTACTCGATCGCCAAACACTCGCGGAATCTCCAACGAAAGACTAGTTTTAACATATTAAAAAATGCTGAAAAATCAATCATTCGTTAGAAGGAGCTCTAGTTTCGCATGCATAAAGATATTGCTAGTTGTAATAAGATGTTTAATGCTTCTGAGAGTATCAATTTTAAGCAGTAATTACTAGGATATTCTAAAAGGAAGATATTGTGAAAGTATGCGAAGAGATTGTACTAGGCGTCTACCCAGCTCTAGCTGCTGGAGTAGAAGAAGCTAGCCCTGATGCTTGCCTCTAAAAGCACTAAACTAAGAAATTTCACACTAAAAATCCCAACAAACACAACCTACCAGCATTTTTCCTAACTTAGCTAACGATGTCAAGTGCTATATTATCTCATTTAGTTATTTCCGCGCAACTAATGTGTTTAACCTTTCTGGTACTGCTCCACACACATTGTCTTCTCAATTGCATAGTGCAGACATTCAACCGCTAGTATTAACCTTTTACGATGATTCATAGTCTCCTTAATATCGATGAAGCGACTGCAAGAGACGGCGGCTCCTAAATGAAAAGAAAACTTTCTCCTAGCCAACATGTGAAGAATAATGGTATGCATATAACCAAATTTCGCTACTTATAAGAGAGGAAAATGCAAGAGATTCTATCAATCCAGTGATTTTATAAGTAATTACTAAATTCCACTACTCTGTGTATGACTCAGAGAGAAAGAGAGAATAAACTAGTCTTAACTAGTCTCGGTGGTTATCACGCCGAGATAAATTTGTGTTAACTTCTTCCTCTAGGGTTATATCATTTGTTTATACTCTCTAATAATGATAATCATTGTAAAATCTGTGGCGTGTGAACTTTTCTCCTAAATCTACTTAAAACAAAAAGAGTATGAACAGGTGGAAATGTTAATAGCCAGCAGCACATATTAACTAGGGGAAAACATAGGTTTCCTATCGCAAAAGGTAGAAAACACACCTTAAAGGCTTGCCACCCATAGATAAAGCAGAAGATGAAAAAGAAAAAGGAGAAGGAGCAGAAAAGGATGAAAAAGAAGAATATACCCCGAAAGAAGCAAAATAAGAAGAATATACTTTAACAGCACAACATAGTAGATTTAATGAAATTTATTTATTTTTTATTATTTGCAAATGCCTTATACGAGTTTTTTGTTAGAATATTCAGATTTTTTCATTGAAAAACCCGTCTGTGTGCGTCACAACGCAACACATATCCCTGCAAGCGTCTTAAATTGAAACGACGCCAGAGAATCATTAGCAATAATCAATATATATATATGCAGTATTTTTCAAGCTCAGAAATCAAGCTTATCAGCCTTACGCAGACAAGGAAAAAGGAGCTACTTGAAAGGCTAAAAGGCTCTGTCTTCCATAAAATGAAGCCAGAAATGCTATTATACAAGATAAAGCATCGTGAATTTCTTCGGGAAAATAAGATCAAAAAGCATTATACATAACAATAAGCATCATAAAAAGCGTTGCAAATCCATCAGATAACGGCGAAAAAAACTAACTTAAAGCCAACTGAAGACAATGCACTTCCAAAGCAAAGCAAATTGATTATCACGAACACACACACTTTGAAAATTTGGCTTTTTTTCAGCTTTTCTACACAATAAACCGCTAAGATATTTAGGAAATATACATATTTTTATATTTTAGATGTATTTTTAAACAGGAAGCATTGTACCGAAATTCCGGTGAACAAGCTTATTTCGCATCAATTCGCACACACAAAACAGGACGGTAAAATTTCAGGGAACATATTCTACAGAGTTAAGGGGTGGGTGGAGTTGGGGAGGTGGATGGAGTTAGTGGGATGGATGAACTTGAAGGTGCAAACCAAGATGAGGGTGCGAATCTACTCCTTCTTCTAGTACAATCTGAGAAGCTAAAATAAATCCAAAAAATAAAATGAAGGTTTTGAGATATATCTCTTTCATAGGAAGCTCTACTTTTGAGTGGATCCACTACCATAATTTAAAAGCTAGAAGATTAGCAAAGAAGACATAATCGCAGCTAGGCTGAAGAGAAGTGCATAGAAAGAAACGCTCCCCCCTTTAAAGAAAAGGAGAGGAAAAAACCGCTGAATTTATAGCATTTACAGATGCAATGTATTACATGAACACGTGTAGAAGAATCCCAACGCGTTGGATAATAATTTTTAGAGCTAAAGATGAAGCAGAATAACACAAAATAGAAGCAAAACAAGAGTAGACACACACACAACAAGAGCAAAACAAGAGCAGAAACACACACAACAAGAGCAAAACAAGAGCAGAAACACACACAACAAGAGCAAAACAAGAGCAGAAACACACACAACAAGAGCAAAACAAGAGTAGACACACACACAACAAGAGCAAAACAAGAGCAGAAACACACACAACAAGAGCACAAAATAGAAGCAAAACAAGAGTAGACACACACACAACAAGAGCAAAACAAGAGCAGAAACACACACAACAAGAGCATAAAATAGAAGCAAAACAAGAGTAGACACACACACAACAAGAGCAAAACAAGAGTAGACACACACACAACAAGAGCATAAAATAGAAGCAAAACAAGAGTAGACACACACACAACAAGAGCAAAACAAGAGTAGACACACACACAACAAGAGCAAAACAAGAGCAGAAACACACACAACAAGAGCACAAAAAGAGCACAAAAAGAGCACAAAAAGAGCAGGCACGCATACAACAAGAGCAAAACAAGAGTAGACACATACACAAGAGTAGACACACACACAACAAGAGCAAAATAAGAGCAGACGCACACACAACAAGAGTGCGTAGGACATATATAGCAGCTAAAAAGATTATTCAAAACCATAGATGCACTATAAAATTACAATAACAAACAGGGCGAATCTATGAGATTCAACCTCAAAAGGATGTTTTTATACCGAAAAAGAAACAATCGCATACGTCACACACTAAATACTCATTGAAAGCCTCTAACGTGTAGAAATTTCGCGTTTTACCGTATCAAAAGAAATCAAAGGCAAAAAGTGAAGGAAAAAGTTTTTAGCAAAACCACTGGAGTGTGTGTATTATCTATAAGCCGATCCTCTGCAACATAGTACAAGAGGGAGATGGTATATACTCAAAGCCCCACGACAAAACAAGCTAAAGAAGCTAAATCAGTGAAATCAAACAAAAACTCAAAAGGTAGTAGACTTTGACAGTGAATAGTATGCAGGTAAGAGATACACACACACACACACACACACACAGAATAATAAAATCGATAATACCGCAGCATTAAAGACACACAAGACACATAAAAAAATCTTCACTTTTGCTATTATGATAAACAAAAAAACTTATTCTGACAGAATATAAAACAAGAAGAAGAGGAAGATGTAAAGCGCTAACACAACACCACCTGCCTTCCAAAATAGCCTTATCTTCTTCTAGACTAATGATTATACAAAACAGCGGTTGGCTTTCATTACTTTTGAAAAAATAAAAAACTTTCCGAGATTTTATATTATAAATAAATGAAATTTTGAGGATAAAGCTACAGCGTATGCAAGCAAAAGCATGCCAACTCGGCATTTCAAGGGAAAAAAAAGCAGAAAAAACACACGCGCGATATGCATCACTGTTTCATGCAGCTTATAGGTAGAGAAAAGAGTGTATGGCTGTGTGTGTGTGTGGTAATATATAAATATCTGTACATATGTATATACACCACAAATATATAAGTACATAAATCACACAAATGTCGACACTTCACACACACATCACACCACATGAATATATATCATACAATCATACACTTCGCAAACATACATCAGACTCACACACATACACAGGGCAGACATACACACACACAATCCCCACAAAATATACGTTCCATCAAGTGCATGTATCGAGCAATAATGTGTGGAAGCAAATCCTATAAATCATGCCATTTTGTGCTTCATAAAGGGTTCAAAATTCGCACACAGTTCGATGCTGAAGCAGTGAAAGCCGATCGAGTGTACGTACATTCCAATAGGTTATAATATATAGAGATTCCAGTGAGTTCAAACATGCTTCACACATACAGGGCAAGCAAAACAATTGTCTCGCGAACACAAAACTGTAGTGCAAATTATAGGCAGCAAAGCATATATAAGCGTATTTTGCACACAAAGAAGCACGAAAATAGCAAAAAGTACACGAAAAATGACATAAGCACAAAATAAAAGCATGCACAAAGTTAAAAAAAATGCAAAACTAAAAAAAAGAACGTGCCCACACGCACACACAAAATAGGCAGAAACGCATACGCACACACGCACACACAAATAAACAAAAGCACATACATACACAAAGTATAAACCTCCCATCAACATATATATAAAGGGCTTGAGAAAAAGGCATCATCACACCTTATCAGTCAAAACTATTGAAGGATGAAACAGGAAATAACTGCTTTACTTCAAAGCGTGTGCTTGTGTGTGTGTTCGTTTTTATCTTGGAAAAACGCAAAAATTAGAGAGTAAAAGGCTAGTAAAAGCACAGGCAGGAAGTGAGACTGTTAGCTCTAGACTTCAGCACCTTGAGCCTCCCAATATACTCAAAATCTATCATATTCCTGGCGAGAAATAAGGGATGCAACACCAGGGCACTTTCGTACACACATACACGCAGAGAAAACCCCCAAAAAGGCTTGCTAACACTGGAACACGCACGCATACAGTGAAAGCTAAAAAAAGGCGTGCTATTACCGGGACACACACACACAAAGAGTCATACACAAGGCATAAAACGAGAATGCCAGAGCGTAGAAAAATAGCAACACACAAGACAAGAGGATGTTTTTTGGGGAGACAGGCACAGAGGAAGGCAGGTAGGGAGGCTGGTTGGGAGGGAAATGGATAGGCAAACAGACAGGAAAATAGATGGACACATAGACTGGTAAACAGACAGGCAAAGAAACCAATACACACAGACACACATCAGCATACCAATACACACACAAAGACACACAAACATACAAACACAACACACAGACAAAATCGACTGCTAAAATGACAAACACACAATACATCCAGAGGTAATACAGGAACTCTGAAAGATCAAAAAATACACACTAGCAACTCTCTCTATTCTATACAGCAAACTCTACACCAAGCAAAGCACACACTTCCAAATACTCCACATTAAGGCCAATATCTCGAGGATAACAAAGCCCCAAAACTTCCACACACACACAGTAACACACAGTGACTATAAGCCACGAAAAACTCTTCAAGCTTGAATAGCGGTAGCCGAGAGAGGCGTTTTTTGGCACACAAAATTTAGTATAATCACTCCTATCAGAAGCCAAAAATTCAGCATTAATGCTGAAGAGACATCCGCGATAAAGATATTGAAATAATAAAAGAGTTTCAACAAGAGCAGACACAGATACACACACATAAACAAGAAAAGGCTAAAGAGATTGCCAGTAAATTGCAAGGCAGCTACGTGAAGCCAGCCGTAGAGCGGCATTTTGGCAGCTTATCTAGACGCACCTACACATCTCTCTTTTACGGATAAGTCACACACACACACACACACACGCACACCACAAAATATGTGTAAAAACAGAGCACTTTTCATTTAATGCTATTAGCAGCAAATGGTCCAACATCAAACAATGAACTCGCACACAAAAAAAATACAAAACTCAATCTCAGGATAAAGTACTAAGAAAGCGATTTAGTATATAGTAAATCCTTAATAAAAGCTTAGATTTCTTCGTGGGTAATATTTTCACGCACATAGACACACAGACACACAAGAGAAACCTTAAGAAGAGGGAAAATATTGCACGCTGCTGCAGTAAACTTTAGCAAGAGATAGAAGACACGTGCAAAACCTAGGAAAAAAAGAAAATAGAGTGAAAATACCTCAAATAAAACTAGAAGAACAGCAAATATATAGAGATTCCACTAAAACAAGAGGTTAAACACCAAAGATTGACATCAACTAGGTGGAGAAGAAGGGACTACCGTCCAAGGATTAACTAATGGAGGGGCAACAGGAGGCTCCTCACTTGATGTTTTCGATGAATGCTCCTTCGGCTTATTACTCCGAGAAGCAACCTGATTCTTGCACATCCTGAGAAGAAGAAAAAAGGAAAAAATCCCTCAAAAAAAAAACCCCATTTTTTCGATATAAAAATACATATTCTCACTAAAATCGAGAACTTTGGAAGAAGGATTTCTTCACTTTCATCCAATGTATTTATTATGAATTCTCCAAAGATTTGCATCTTCAACATGTTTTTGATAAGCTGAAATCAAAATATAACATAACAATTTGGTAATCAAGTGCAATTTTATTAAGAGAACCCAAAATTTCTTCAATTTCATATGATTTTAATGTTTTTATCTTCCTCATCTTCTTTGATTCTTTGAAAGCTTTTCTAGTGAATCTTTCAATACTTGTGAAAAAGCAGAAACTGAGCTAACTAGTTATGGGGGGTCATAGTAGTAGTAGTAGTAGTTTGTGTCTGGAGTTAGTTTGGAAGGGCTTAATTTGAGATGCTAATCTCGGAGGCTAGTTTGGGAGGCTAGTGCGTGAAGCAATTTCTTGGGGAATGGATGTGCTGAAGCTAGTGTGTGCAACTAGATTCTGAAGCTACTCCTCTAAACTATGTTTCAAAGCTACTTTTAGAACCTAGTATGCGTACGAAGCTATTCTTGAAACCTAGCACCTCGGCAACGACTATAAAGATGCTAATATTAACATCTAAAAAAGTTTCTAGAACTCAAATAATCCACACACACACACACTATTAAAAGAGTACAACATATCCCACATGATAGCACTCAAATCAAGCAACCTGTGGATGAGTAAATAAAGAGAGAAGCAGCTCAAAACTGGAGGAAAAACAGAGAGTTTTCTTCGCCGAAAAGATTCGCTTTCAAGCAAAAATTATGTGATTGATTGGAGATTGAAGCATTGAAGAACGCATCAAAATATGATAAAATAGCAGTTTCTATAGTGTATAAGAACACCCTTGTAGACGAAAGCGCTACAAAAGAGGAGTAAAAATTGATAATGAAAGGAATGAAATCCAAATAAAAATGACGACACAAGGAAGCTATTTATACACACACTCAAACCAAGACAAAAAAAAATTACACACAAAAAGACAGATAAACAAAAAGAAAAAGGACACACATAGTGACTAACACATAGAAAGACAAAAGACACACACACAAAGATTAACACACAGAAAAAAGATGCACACATATACAGACTGGTGCGCAGAAAGACAAAAGACACACACAC
>JADHZB010001335.1:0-33946 GCA_015657535.1 Nephromyces sp. MM_2019 | reverse complement strand
AAAACACACATACAAACTCAAATACACACGCACAAGGGCTCAAATATACACAAAAACACACATTCAAACTCAAATACACACGAAGAAAAAAACACAAACCATGCATACACACGCCAATCAAAATTACAGCAAAACATAACCCCTAAATGCAAAAAACTTTAAATTTTCTTGAAACAGACGAATTTCAGCAGACTAACCGGCCAAACTCACAGCTAACACACCAGGCCCTACACCCAACTCACACATATACACGAGCTCGAGTGCACGTACACCCCCAAAAACAGCAAATAATCATCTCAACAGCCTACCCTTCGAGCGTTTCCCTCAGTAAAGTGGCGGCGGCCTTTGGGTTATTCTCAAACAAATCGTGCAATTTCTCTGCTGCAATAAAACCTTCATCTTTAAGAGAAGAAAATCCTTCCTCTGCTTCTTCTTTTTGACAATTTGAAGACGGGAAGAGTTTCGCTCCTTCTTTATATTCAACTCCTCCAGCACCCCTCCCCTTGCTCGCAGATGAGCCATCCTCGTTTCGAACTTCCCAGACGATAGAACCCCTCAAAGATCTCAATGAGGGGCCGATATTTTTATTAGTAAAAATTTTGGTTGAAGATGAAGACGGGTTAGTTTTATACACAGGGGGGGTTGAAGTGGGCGGAGAAATTGGGGAATCAGAAGAGGAGGGAGTAAAAGAAGAAGAAGAAGAAGGAGGAGATGAAGATGAAGAGGTAGAAAACGAAGCAAATGAAGGAGATGATGAAAATTTTGAAAAAGAAGCGAAACCAGAAACAAAATTACAATGTGATGAGCCAGAAAAGTAATTACAAGAGTGAAGACAAGAGTTAAACGGCAAAAAACAAAGAGGCAAGCAAGTGAAACCGGAAGAGAAAGATGATAAGCAAGAGGAAGCTCTATCTCTCAAAGGAAGCGTTAGAAAGCTCCTATTCTTCTTGCTTATTCGCAGCTTTGAGGAAGGAAAACCACCTCCTGCTAAAAGTGGAGAAGCTGAGGTATTAAACAACTCATTTTTCCAAAAAAAAAGTTTCAAAGGGTAGCTTCCCAAGGGGGGTGTATGTACGTTGAAAAATGGGCAGGAAAAGGTAAAGAGAAAACGCGATACTGGGGCTATCAACCGGTGCTTAATCCCCGTGCTACTTCCTTTAGCAGGTTTCCCTATACCTGAAAACAAAAATGAAAATTTTAGCCGGAGAAAGCCTGGGGTATCCAAAATGTGGAGATTCAGGAAGAGGTAAACAGGAAGAACCATGAGATACCATCTCTCCGATCTTCAAAACAAGCCACCAGATCAGAGTAGAAAGTGAGGTATTTACGCGAAAAAAATTGAATCCGTAAAAAGTGATAAAACATAGCACACACACATGGCCAGTAGACATCAAAGAAGCAGGATAAAATACGAAAAAATGTTGTCAAAATGAGCGAAAAAGCTGACAAATGCAAAGAAATACAATTCATACACAAAAAAAACGGCAGTGTCTTCAAAATTAGGCAGTTAAGACGGAAAACTCTAAAGAAAAACGCCAAAAACCATGAGGAGACAAAAAAGCAGCGGACACAAGAAGCAGAAAATAGCATTGAAAAAGCAGAGATTGAGGTAGCAAAAAATCGATTATATAAGCGAATAACGGTGTGTACATACAACTAAAGAAAAACCTGTAAGCATAGATTATATATACGGGATGTACTAAAAAAAAACTCACACACACTCACCAGCGAAGCTTCCGGGGACACGCAAAGTAGCCGCGACTCCCTTCAATGATGTACATTTATAGTAGGTAGAAGATGCAATGCCGATGCCTTTTATCCAAGAGTAGGCAGATGAGGGGATTCTATGTTGGAGCATCGTCAGTTTTTCGCTCTAAAGAAGTGAAATGAAGGTGATAAAATACATGCACACAGACGCACATCGATACACACACATAGGCACACACACACACACGCACACCGGAAAAAACACAATGAAGCAAGGTAAAAATCATCTTGTTCACATCTAAGATAACAAAAGATAGACTATTTCTAGTTTATCCAATAACGCTCCATATAATCACTAGAATCTTCAAAAAAGCTCGAGCAAATGACTCATTATGATGCGTGGAAAATAAAACAGCCAGTAAGAATTACAAAAACTCCTTTTTTACGTGCAAATACACTTCACTACTAATTCTACTCGAAGTTTTCGACGAAAAAAAAGAATTTGAGCTCCAAATAGATGTTTACTGAGATCTTTACGGTCAGTTTGCCAGAAAGAGTAGCCTTTTTGTGAGATAAATAGCAGCAAACATAAGATATTGCTCTTCTTAAGAGAGTGAATATTCATAAACACCCATAAATAGCTTTTTTTGAGAAAAATAGCAGCAGCATGGCCATTATCCTCCTCTACATTAAGTTTCTAAAAGAAAATCAATAAAAACTGATAAAATCATATATAATCGTTTCTGCTTCAACCTTTCAAATGCGGAAAAAAGTTAAAAGGCTAACTATTCGTGTGTGAAATGAATCTAACAAGAACTCAGCGAAATATATCCTTTTTTGCGAGAAAAAAATACTTAAATTTGCGACTTTATACAGTTTCAAGAGTGTTAATACTCGCTTGACAATCAAAGTGGTAAACTTTGGAGAAAACTGAGGAGTTTCTTAAACTTTTTGCTTAATTATCGAAGCAATCAGAAAGGCATTACATCAACCAGAACAGCAGGCTATACGACATTAGCAACACACCAGATTTTTTTCAAACAACTCCATCGCATTCATCATAAACATCATTTATACACCTCATTGACGACATTTTCACAATCACATTCGGACATTATGAAACGAGAAAAAGAAGCAATTAAGCAAACAAACCCCATCAAAATCACTATACAAACAAAAAATCGTACAAAAAGCAAAAAGTAGGTTCCAATACTCAATAAACTACTCTCATCAGTTTAAATATGCACACGAACTCCCAATTCTCTCCTGTTGTTCTACCTCTTCATCATGCCCCATTACGAACCTTACGCGCTACCAAGGGCATTACAATACGTTGTTTTCCATGAAAAAAGCCTACCGTTTTTGATTTGCTAAACTGGCCTGATATGTTCATCAAAGCAATAAAGGCATTCTCTCTTTTTCTCTCTTTCTCAATCTCTCTCGCTCGCTTCATTCTACATCCACTTCCAACCTGCTCCAGGGTGCTGCACGCTCCTTCTCTTCAAACGAAAAATAAACTTTCTGGATAATTTGATCGAGCTAAGAAAACAACTCAAAAAAGTAAATTTTTTCAAGGAAGAAAAAAGAGATTTTAACACAGAAAAAAAAAATCTATAAACCATCAAAACGCCTTAAAATAACACATAAAGGGGAGATAGTTAAAGCATGGGGATTCTTTTGATGAGACTTTTCCTGGTAGTGAAAAGCAGATAAATTCACACAGACGAGTTGTCTGTTATAGAAATCAGTCCTTACTCATTATGCAATTTCGATATCTTAATGGCCTCACAGAAAATGTAGAATCTTCGATAATACGACTAGCAAATGGTAAATTTTAGGGTCGTTTTGCTTGGAGGACGGGGGGTTTTATTGTAGAGCAGTAAAAAATAAAAATATATCCGGATACTGTATAGTGTGTAGGAGCCGGAATTGAACACATGTGTCGGTGTGTGTGTATTGAGTGTGTGTTGGCGAGTGTATTGCGTGTGTGCCAACTTGTGAAATGCGTATGTGTCAAGGTCTGCGTTTTTGCATGAGTTTTCGCGTGTGTGCGTGTGTGTGTGCGCGTGTGTGTGCGTGTGTGTGCATGTGTGTGTGCGTATTTTTGGATTTTTTCCTCGAATTAGGTGGTGCGGGCAATCACTGGAGAGTAGGACCTTCCTCCAGCAATGGAATCTGAGTGTGTATATTTCTTAAAGTCTTTGTTCGCCACGGGGTGTTATGGTGTGAAATTATTAGTTCGGAATATTTATATTGTACTGCATCTACCATTTTAATTCCCGAGGCTGTCAAAAGGAAGGTGCGAAGTGAAGAGTGCACATACACCAGCCTGGAGCTGGCGGAGGAGCTTGAGTAGTGCGTGAGGAGGGACGATGAAATGAAGATTAGCGCTTTTAAGATTGATGTGGGTGCTCTGAGAGAGACGTATGACCGAATAGAAATTTTTCATGGTTATTAGACGTCTAACAGGTGCCGACTATTTTGTTATGTTTAGTAAAGCATTCTATAAAAATGAGGCAAATACAATGTCTCTATGCATTACCGTAGAAAAGATATGAAATGTATAGCCTTAAAATGCTGGTAGGTGTGTGTGCAACGATGGGCAGCAGGAGGATGCCCTTAGTTAAAAGGTAAGGAATGAGGTGTATACATGCATTTAAGAGATAGATTCACGCTCATGCTTCACGCGCTATTATTTCATGTGAGATGCTATTAGAGAAAATTAGGGGTATTGTAGCGTGTAAAATATGGTAAATGGAAACTTTTGTGAGCTCCTTCTAGTTTGAAAAACTTATCGAATTCAAACTTGTGTGTGCTTCTTCTAGCGTGAAAACTATAAGCAATTACCAGAATCTCCTATGGCATTGCCGAAGGTTAATTACATACACTAATAAAGCAAATATTTCCTGACGATCTTTCACCAAATTGTTTTATGCTTTAGGGTTTTATGTTTACGGTTTAGGGTTTCGGGCTTTTAGCATTTGTACACAAAATTCTTTGAGGACCTTCTCTTTTTATCACTCTGATTTGCTTTTTTTACCAGAATTTTTTCCTCTGACGTGACATTTGTTTCTACAAATGACTGGCAGCAGTAACAATGGAATATTGCTCAGATTGTGTTATATATATCAAGCAGCCAAGAAAATCGAAATTCAAGTATTCAGCAGCTCTTTGAGTGCTTTGCTAAGAAAATTTCACCAATGATTTAGCGTTTAAGCCCGTAAGCTGTTACGATTCCTCGTTATTAGCTTGGTATAGAGTTTGTTGTTGCAAATAGCTGTACACAATCGTAAAATTCTGCACTAGTGGTGACTCTTGGGGCTAGTTTTGAGGACTAACCTTACTCTTTGAGCTATTTACCTGTAAATCTACGCCCAAAAGTGAAAGTCGGGAAAAATTCATGGGACGGGTAAACCGAGGTATAATGTACTCGATTTTACAGCAGCTTTAACACAATTTGGAGCCGATGTATTCAATAAACCCACCCCCACGCACACACACTTTGGTGTATTATCTCCTGCGCATCCTACGTGTGAGAAGCACAGGGAAAATACACAAGTTCTGACGGCTTTTAACGAACCATGAGCATAGCAAGAAAAGCAAGAGCCAGAAGGATATCCTTGCTGCGTGAGAGAAGCCTATATAAACTAATAGTAGGGATTTCATGATAAGATGATACTCGAGTTTTATATAAGATGCTGGCGGCACGGCACTGATTCTAGTACCTAATTCGTAGTAATGTATTACTCGGTGTGTATTGTAGGCCATGAGAATAGAGTAACGCAAAACTCCAAGGACAATGCTTCTAATAGTAGCCACAGCGAAGCATCTACTATTAGCCTTTACCTGCAAAACACACGCACGCATAGCCTCTTAATAAGCTTCACCCCAACCATACAAGCTATTCCCACATACTCACTACAGTTGCAATTGCCTACCTTAAAACTCAAAAATGAAGAAGAGCTGCTACTTTGAAAAGCAAACAAGTTTCATACGTGAAACCCCTTGAGTAGCTCATAGTGGAGTTTACATATCTCCCGAGCTGAGGCATCATTTAGCCTGCAAATAGCATGCCAAAACTGCTACATTTTCCAATTGAAGATACTTTTGTGTTTCTCAATAAACTGGCATCTTCTACTCTTTAACATATTGACATTTTTAAGGGTATTAGATCTCATATACTGAGGCAAACTAGTTCATTAAAATTAGATAGAAGGCACGGAAATTTTGCCTTCTTTGGTTCCAAGAAATCATGAGCTTAAGACCCAGAGGTAGTGAAAGTGATCGAAAGTGTAACCGCAGGTTTTCAGCAGCTTCGATAGACAAGGCAGAAGCGTACGGGGTCGTCTTATTATTCTTTAGTATGTGTGTGTTTTTTTTTTGACTTCATAATAAAACCATCCGCACACAGCGGCAAGCAATGCAAATTTGAATAAAATGATGCCAACTCGCAGAAGGCATTTTAAAGTGTTTTACTTCGTAAAAAGTGGGCCTCTTTCAGTCAATGAAAGGCTGGACAAAAAGTCTTCAGGGAGTAGAAAATGCCTTCAATTGCACCCCACAAGAGGGGAATTGATGAAGTCTTGTTGCGTCTGCGATACGATCTAGTACTGTGTCATGCTTCTTATCTAGCACTATATATAAGTATTAACTACAATTCTTTGAGATACAAAATTCATCCGTTTGATATTCAGAAATAAGCTAGTTATACAAGGCTAGCGCTTACTGTTCCCATATCTCTCACGTGTAATTGCTCAGTTCTTCAAAGATATGGCAAATGCCCGTCTCAAATACACACACACACACACACACTTTTCTCAGGATAAAATCAAAACAGCTACCGACTTTTTCCTCCAGAGTGTACAGCTTAGATCCACAAAGGCTTCTCCAAGGCTCCTAAGAAAGGGGTTAAACAAGGAATATACCTTACTCCCAGGTAAAAACATAAAGAAAGCAATCGTTTCGTACGTAAAAATTCGACATTTAATATGCCACTTCAGCGCTTAATTGCCTGCTGAGACATACTGCAGCCTTAAGGCTGTCTCCAAACTTTTCACCTGAAAGCATTTAAACGGTAAAATTTCACTACTAGTAGGCCATGTTGCACGCGATTTTACACCTTAACACACAAGAGTGGTACCAAAGAGAGGGATAACTAACGTGAACTACTGGAGAGGTTGATAAGGATGTAGAAGAAGAGAGATATTCGCTGGATTTTGTAGTGATTTCAGCCCTGCAAGGCGGGAGGCTTGGGGTGGCGAATTTTCTTCAAAAGAATCTTCAAAATCCAACTGAGCATCAAAGATCCACTACTAAAGTATCGGTAACTAAAGCTGCTGTCTAATATCTTTCTAGTTAAGATATCAATGATGCAAAACTTCAAAATACAATGGCAGAGACTGTGCGCTAAGTTTGAATCCATCAAAAGCCTTGTCTTTATGCGATTCAAGCGTAATCTACTTAAAGGATACTTCCATGAAGATAGTACTCATCAGTGTTAGCTTTTTCTGTACGTTTAAAGCAGAGAATTCATTAGTTTTAAACCTTTTTATAACATTGACAGCACCTCTAAAATCATTTCTTCAAACAACTTTAAACCTTTCTTTACGGTAAAACTACTAGCGAGTTGAGCAGTCGCGAAACTTCTTTCATGCAGTGCTACTTAAGACTGAAACTAAAGAGTATCAGAAGATATCAACGGCATAATCTTCTTCTACGAATGCGAAAAATGTGGAAAAAAAATGTTTTAAAAGGCCTTGCGGGTGTGTGCTTCGGTGTGTTTGTGTGAATTTGCTGCCTTATAACATTTCATGAGAAAACACATAGTCTACAATGCTAAGGCATGAAAAAAATCACAAAGTAATGCATTAGCAGGCAATACAAGGACAACAAAATGCAATAAAACTGAGCATCACCAAGAAACTGCCATTAGCGACATTATATAACAGAAAAAAAGCTTTCAAGTAATCAGCAAACCTAAATGCTTCCCTATACACTGATTCGCTTGTGAAGACACCAAAAAAAAAGTCTCAAAAATCAATGACAGTACATACAACATTGAAAAAAAAACCTACACACACACACAAACACCGACACGCACACACACGCCGACACACACATACACATTTCAAACTTCTACATTAAATCACCCAATAAATCGTGATCCAAAATTCCAACACAATCGTGATAGATGGTATGGGATCAAAATACACATCGAATGAAAGCGATAAAGTATACCACCTGCACGTATGAATATATGCAAACCACCACACACACCGGAGGATATTTTACGTGCAAATCGACTACCTCTTCAGGTGGTCTAACACCGATGCGGATATGATCTGGCAGATCATATCCATGCTTTCCCCATCGAATAGGAACACCGTTAGAATGGCAGGCAGAGACGTAAAAACTCGCCTCTTCTTCTGAGGGAGTTTCTATCCATAAAAAGGACATCCAACTGCGAAAAAAGATATTTTTGCAGGCAATTTTTCTGCTAACAATCGTGATTTTCTACAGTTGGGGAAGCAAAAAATCTTCATGAGGAGGATGAAGAGCTCTCAATAGTGCTCTTCAATCTCAAATTGCAGCAAAAGTCTATTTTTTTGGGAATGAAAATGTAGTGCGTGTGTGAAAACGCTTCAAAACAGAGCTCAGTTTGAGAGGTGTACCGTGCAGGCTTCATCCTAAGATGATTAATGCAACACACACACGCTATTCATTGAGGTTTATCACAGGAGAGGATTGAAAAATCCTCAATAATCCCGTCTATTGCATGCATTATAACGTGGTAAAGCAAACCTCTAAGATACGTATCTCATAGAAAACTATATACACATAGAAAGAGCTTGAAGTGCCAACTTTGTACCAAAAACACGGATTAAAAAACCAGGGTTCGTGTGTGCGTAGATCATCTTCTCGCTAGGCTAGAAAAAGCAAAAAGCTCCAAACTGAGTGGATATATGCACACACAATCCAAAATCAGGCAAACAATACACAGCAAAGCTTTGATGTTAAAGCATCTGATTTTGAAGGTATCATCACCCCTCCAACTCATTATACAAAGAAGCACACTGATTAATCCACCTTTTCTTGGGAATATTCTCGGTTTTTCGAGCGTATATAACTTCAAAATACACGCTTTTATAAAAGACTTACTTTTGCTACTGCAACACGCACTTATGCATAGACGCGAGCACACACACCATAAGCGTACTTAAAAACATCAATTATCTCTTTTTCTTTATACACAAAAGCCTGTTTCAAAGGCTTTCTATCCCGAAAGCTTGAGCCTTTTCATAGTATTTTCTGTATAAAGAAAAATATCATCCCAAAAAAACCAAGTGGTAGTGGGCTAAAAAGTTATGAATAAATCAAGCGAAAAACACAAAAATCGCACACACACACTCACAGGTGAAAATTGCACAAAGCCACACATCAAAACTCGCAAACAAAACCAAGATAGATGCAGAGCATAAACAGAGAGCACCTAAGAGCTACTAGCAAACAGAGACTTCCCCTCCTTCTCAACGATTTCAAAGCAACAGGACATCATCAAGAAGATGAAATCTCTGCACATTCAAGCATACTAGAACATCTTCAAAAAATCGCAGAAAATCCTCCAAAAAAAAGTTTTGTGCACAATTTTTTAGACGTTTTTTCTTCAAGAAAGTAGCTCACCTCACACCCTTTATGATCCAATGAGGCTTAGCATCCTTTATAATCTTAAATATATATTCTCGCCATTTCCATACCAAATCCCATGTCTGCTGGAGATAAACTCTGTCATTAGCAGCTTCAGCTAGGAAAGCAATCGCCAAGCTATTCAAAGACCACTAAAAAAGATAAGATATCAGAGAAAGATGAGTAAGAGAAATCGTCCAAAAACACCACCAGAAATGGCTGTTTTTGTTGATATTTAACTAGCAAATTACTGTGTGTATGTTATCCAAAAAATAGAAATCTTAATGGTATACATGAACGCCTTGCATTTTCACACACACATGCACAAACTGGAGAAGAAGACAAGCAACCTCTGTGCCTGAAGATTCACTCTTAGTATGTACTTCTTCACGCTGGTTTATACACGTTCGGCGATAAGGCAAGAAGAGTAAAATAGGCAAGCAGTAGAAAGAAGAAGCAAGGAAAAAGGCAGAAAACAGCAGGAAAATGCAATGAAAGAAGACTAGGTAATGAAAGGGCGTGAGAATTTCGCACACACAAAGAAACACGTGGAATCACTACATGCTAAAACCAGAAAAGAGGGGCTCATAGACTCGCACACACGGATAAATATATGAAATCAATACAAGTTGAAAGCATGAAAGGAGATGGAAGGGTAGATAATTACAATTTCCGCTTATTTCTACGATAGGAGATGAAAGAGAGGCACAAAGGGAATCTTAGGCTACGGAGGCAATAAAGTTAGCACTTAAAGAAATACAGGCAGCTATAGCGTCCTCCAGGAAGAAGCTAGACACACGAGACACTCAGGAGGGAGGCTATATGCACTCCAAATGCAGGCAGGAGGCTTTATATAGCTCACACCTAGGAAGGAGGCTATAACACACACACACAAACACGCTCAACTCACACTCACACACACTATACCTAGAAAATAGTAGACACGCACAAAAAAAACCCAACACACACACATATTGCTCTACATAAACGCACCGATAGTACCCTCAAAATGAACACAAAAACAGACATATAGTATGAACTTTTTACTATAAAATTCAATATATACCGGAGGTTGCTTCATTCTTAATCTGTTGCCCATATCACAAGTCGGTGCAACCAAAGATCCAATTCTCAGACCCTATATTTGACAGGATGACAACATATATTAAACCTTCAACTCTGTGTGAAATCCGCACAAAAGCCACTATTCAGCCTCAAAAAGCACTGGAAAGTATTATAAACAGCGAAGGAGAAAAAAGTGGAAGCTCACAAAAAGCTAAGAAATTCACATTTTCATAGATCTTTGAAAGAGAAGCAAAATGGCTCTTTAAACAGCAGAAATACTCATTTCTACCAATATTTGATCTCATCTAAAAATTTCGAAAACTCAATTCGGTATGTGTTAGTGTGTGTTGGCATGTATCTGTGTGTTTCTGTGGGTTGGCATGTTCCTGTGAGTTGGCGTGTCGGCAAAGTCTTAGCTATATTTTCTTGGAGAAACTACGTATTCATCAACGATTTTCGTGAACACACACACAAAATACACTCGATAGAACTGCATCAAAGATGCGCCAAAATACTTGAAAAACAAAAACACTGTGCTGAAAATGAGGTAAAACGACTGCATATGTCTTCCTCATGTTTTAAGTGGGTTTTAAGCTTCAAAATATGATGTCTCAAACACACCATGTACAAGCAACGTTGATTACTTTATCTAAGGAAAACACTTGAAAAAATAAGACATATCGCTAGAACTCTACCTCAACAGGAGTTACGCACAAAAAGTCACAAAAATTGCAAAATTCATCAAAAATGCGACAATACCTAAAAAAGAAAACACGACATGCTGCAAAAAAAAGGCTTGATGCTTATTAACCACGAAGAATAGCTAAAAACATCATTAAACTACAGAACATCACATAAAGAGTTTGAAAAACACTGGCAAAAAAATACACACACACACACAAAATCATCTTTACCGGACAAGACCAAATCTTCGTCCATGAATGAATCACAAAGATATAAATACCCTTCCTAGAAGCGATATTCGTAACAAAATCCCCTGAAGAAGTCAAAATGTCATCAAAATTTCATTGTGTGTTGTATTTTTCGGATAAAAAAGAAGAATCTTATGAGGTAGAAACTCTCAAAAAAACTGAGTCTCTTCAGAGGTGAAATCTGTCATCTTCTACACTCAAATAAACCCTTAAATATAGTGTAAAAGTTGAGGACTTCAACGACGATAAAATCAAAGACAAAGTAGAAATTTATACTGTAGATGTGGATTAGTTTAGTCTTCTTCAAACCACCTTACCAAATACTCGCACACACACAGGTATGAAAAATAACACACACCCACACGAGCATACACAATCACGCACAGGCACACACAGACAGACACACAGGCACGCACACACACATACACGCACACACAGTTGAAAATCTGCCTTTAAATACATAAACTCATAGGAACAGAAGATATTTCATCTCGAAAATTCTTGCTGATTCTAAACTAAGCATCAGGGTAACCATCAAAAACTCAAAACTCAAATTTTCCATCAAAACAATAACTGTACACACACACAGGTGATAAATGCACGTACAAATAGGTAATCTACCACAAATCGGCAAGACACACACACAAATACATATAGATGAAAAACAATAAATAACATCATCATAAGAGAAAGATAAAAAGATAAAATTTTGACGATACATCACAACATCAAAGAAGAGTTAGCAGCACAGTATCTGTAGGTATGCAGTGTATATACAGATGTTTTAATAACGCAACCTACACAATATTCAATGTGCACGTGAGCTAACAAAGCAGCCAAGGCATCACCACGAAGAAAGCTTCATTAGAAGAATGGCAGCACATAGCTAATCCAATACAAAAAACTGTGTGTGTATACAGCTAAGCCAACCCTTCAAGCTGTGTGCTGCTTACTCTGCGATACGAAGCTTTGCGGCATCCAATCTTCACCATAGAAAGGAAGCATCGATTCATCTATCAGACAATGAGTATCCTCATCGCAAACGCTCTCTATGTAATTCTTCATTCTTTCAATATCCCAATGTTCACCTGCGTAAAAACAATTAAACTTAAATACACAAACACACGCAGAGAAAGACAGACAGATACAGAGAGTCACAGAGAAGGGGACAGAGAGACACACAGACACCGACACCCACATATACACACACAACAAACTCGCGTTACTTTGTCGTTATATTAAGCATCGAAGAAAGCGCTGCCAAAAAAAGGAGTCTAAGCATGTGTCTTTGCAACTTAAGAAAGTTGACGATTTGCTATCGAAAAGGCAAATCTACATCATCACACATAGCTATCATATGGATACTTCACACACACGAAGAATCACTCTTAAGAAGGTAAATCTACATTATCACACGCAGCTCCAAGCCAATTAAGTCAATCTGAAACACTGAAAAATATAGAAAGATCCATTTTAGACGAAATATACATTGAAATTCTCACTTTTTCCTAATATTCGAGTATTTCTTCTACTTTTTGACATTCTGCTGTGTTTTCACCATTTAAATGAAGAAGTACGCAGGCAAACATACCTACTCAACAATTTGAAGACTGCAAAAAAAGCTACTCAAAGAAGGGCTGGGAGCATCATCCTCAAGGCAAAATTTCAAAGTGAAAACTACGGATCCTTATAAATCACCATTGAATGTTTATGCCAAGTACAACTCATAGTTTATATTTGCTACGAAATTAGCACAAACTAGCTAAAACAACTACTGTGTGCGTAAAAAAAAGCTACAAAACCTCCTAAACTTATAGCTCAAGACTAATTTCTCTAAATACATGAAAAAGCTAGTGAATCTATAGCGAGCAACTGCGAGTACTTTTTTCTACTAAAACACACACAGTTCCACACCCTTTAAACAGCAAATTATAACGAAATATCAATGTGAAAGAGAGAGCTTTCATAAATATCTACAAGAAGATCGATTTACTAGGGAATTCACAAATTGAAAAACATAAAGAATCGGATTTTTTCTGTCGAAAAAGCGTCACATCGAGAAGTGAGAACAAAACCCCAGAGAATCAGCAGAAGAACAAGAAAGAGGAGAAAGCAAAGAGGAGGATAATAACATCAAAAAACGTAATAATCTTTGAAGAAAAAGCATCTAAAACAAACTAAAGAGACTAGAAAGGCTGGCTGTAAGAGCTCAAGTGATTCTTGTGTGTATATGTGAAAGATTGGCTCTCATCTCATAGTTACACATGTTTCTCGCACGCTACTGAGCAAGAGTTTTTCACTTTCAATGCGAATTTGCTTCATCTACCTGTAGGATTACACGGATTAACCATACATAGGAGTTTGGCTGATTTGTCGGATGCATGTTTTGTATCTCTTCCATCCGCTAAGGCAGCCCTCTCGTATTCCTTATACTGCACTTGGAAGGGGCCTATATAGTGAAAAATTTATTATGAAAATGAAGCTATCTAGGGATGCTAATCGGTGGAAAGCATTCTAAAAAAGGCAGAAGAGGGATTTGGCAAGCAAACAAGAGGTTTGTCTCTACTTTTGCCTTTCTCTTTTGTTTTCACTTTTCTGCCTTTCTTCTTCTCTCTCTCTCTCTTTATCCTTCTCTCTCGCTCTCTCCTTCTCTCTCTCTCTTTCTCCTTCTCTCTCTCCCAAACGCAATTCCCATACTACTTCCTCCTCAAAAACCTCCCACGCACATTTCACACAAGAACACACGCACATCAACCAAATTTTACCAAAACCCCTCCAAACCAGGCCTCCACGACCTTCCAGGAGCCCCTCTAACGCATAGATCAATCAGTTCACTCGCTCCATTTCCTAATAAAAGAACTTCTTTGATTTTATCAGCTTCTTCCTCATGATTTTCTACATTTGCAGTATCATGGGTGGAGCCAGCGAGAAGATTGGCTACACAACTGGCTGCAGGCTCGAAATCTGCAGGTGGATAGTGATGAATTGAGCTCATCGCCTCAATAGCAGCCTTCAGAGCTTTTTCTGGAGTTCCTAGAGGATTTGTTGTGACGCTGAAATCGGCAACAAAATTTTGCATTCCTCGCCATTCTTGCCCACCTAAGTAGCAGAGTTTATATTGAACGTGAAAAACGCAGCATAAAAGTCGAGTTTTCACACACACAGGGGGGAGGAGATTGATTATATGAGGAAAAGGGAAAAATTCTCACATTTTCGCACGCACAAACAAATGAATCACACGGATAAAAAGATAAAATCTCACATTTTCACACACTTGGATTATATGCTCACAAATAAATTTTTTCAAATATACTGATTTATCAACTTTTCAACATTCATTAGCCTCCTTCCTCATGAAAAGTATACAGAGGAGGCAAAAAACTTGATAATTTGATGCTTTTCATAGGCTTATTTTTATGCATGCACACATGATATTATCGGAGTATATTTCCTTTTTTCCCGGCCTAAAACAGTATACAGTCACCCACACACATACACACACACCCACCCACACACATACATACACAAAACAGAATCGATAAAGTTTGACAAGTCACTTCCAACGTTTTTCATCCAAAAAAATGTAATGCAGTATTGAAGATTTAACCCTAGAGCTCTCAAAAGCTCAAAAATAAGAGGAAGAAAATCACTTTGAAAGATAAAGAGATATCAAAAAGTATTATATGTATATAAAACACACTATCAAAGATAAATTTACAATTTATGCCAGCATTAAAAGCTTTCTAAAAGAAGAAAATTCGCCTCTTTTTGGTGGTATTTTCACTGCTGATTCAAAGATTTACTTGCAAAATTCTTCAAACACTTTTCAGTAGATTTTCTTCTTTATTTCTATAATATAGACAAATCTTAATATTTCTGATACAGGAAATTCGTACTATATTGCCTGAAGATGGGAAATTTTGTTGTATAGAAGGTTGATGTGCTTAATGGTAGCTACTTCAGGATTTGACGCACCACGAATAAAAGAGTGATACAAAATGAATAATCTTATAAAAGAGAGAATTAATTGGGGATGAAGCTAGCTAGAAGAGGGGTTTGTCAAAAAATGCATTTCATCGAGTTAAAAGCATATGTTGAGAAAGAGATCACGAGATTTACAAGGAGAGAGAGTGAGAGAGAAAGGAGAGCTACAAGATGAAAGAGAAAAACTGGAAGAAGATGGAAGAGAAAAACTAGAAGACAAAGAGAATAAAATTTTGGATTAAATTTTCGCTACACAGTTTTGGAAGTTAGTGGTGAAAGTATAAATAAAATATAAGAAGCAAAAATATCCAGTCTCACACTTTAATCGTGCAAAGTATGAAGTTAGAGGGTGCCAAAAAAAGCATAAAATCACTGAAAAAATAGTAAACTAAATGTGAAGTTTTCACCAACGATTTCGAATAACAGCTAACGCACAGGAAGAAATGAAAAGAAAGAGCTAGCAGTCGAGATTTCGTACACAAGTTCTTGATAAATGATTTCGGAGTGACAGATGATGAGATAGACTTTGAGAAACGTATTGATAGAGAAAAAGTAACTGTTAATCTTATTAGAAAGCAAAAGCTCAGATATGAATGCAAGCTATCGTTAGGTGTAGGTAAATCAAACGCGCTATAATCCTGAAAAGTTCAGTGTCGTGTAGGAGTATTAAATATCCGCTAAAATAGCTTTTTAAGGATTTGTTCAATGGAAGACAACATCAGGAAGAAGTAGATAAAGTTTCTACTATTTCATGATAAACTGTTCTATCAAATTCTAAAAAAAATACATTTTAGATGAAAGTCTCTTCAGTACAATACAATACCGTGAGGAGTTTGAAACTTCAAGTTCCATTTCGAGGTTGGTAATTCCGCCCGGTCTTCAACAGAAGTCCTCATCCTGACCAAAAATGCTATTAACAGTAAGCAAAGAAAAGGAGTTAATCCAAAATCTCAGAGGAACACTGGCTAAAATCTCAACATGCGTCAAGCTGCCTCCATCGATACCAAAAATGATGAATTACGCGCTGTTTTGTGAGTATTCTAACGTGAAGTATTAAGTGAGCGCATAAGAAGGTGAAGAAACCTCAGCATAGCACCACCTCCACCTGATCGTGAGAATTCTAGCATAAAAGTGTGAGTGCTTAAGAAGCTGAAGAAACCTCAATATAACCCCTCCTCTTCGTAACTCTGTAGGACTAAGCAGAAACTAATAAGGGTGCGGCAGCCTCTTTGGCTTTCTACTCGATTGCGTCACGGCCGCTAAGTACGTGGGCGCAAAATCAAAATGCTTTTATGAGGAAGCTGCGTATACATGCCATGTGGTGCCGGTGCGTTTGGTAGAGCTATAGCTGCTAGCTACTACCTTATCGACCTTTAACCCTGTATAAAGCTTATATACGTGTGTGTGCGGGCCCGCTGTTTGCTTCAGTCGAACGTGGGCATGAGAGGAAAGGGTATTTGTTAGCCATCGAGGGCGAATAGTTCAGCCTTCAAACTCTACCTCAAATTTTCGAAAAATAGTACCGTGGGGGGAGGGGGGGCAGATGAGGGGGATGAGGAGGATGAGGAGATGAGGAAAAACCAAAGCTTTGGGAGGTGAATCTAATATAACGGGGCGGGGAGATTAGGACATTCTTCAAATTAGAAGCTACCAAATATGCAGCTAATATAAGGAGCTTCCCAAAAGCTACAAACTACGAAACCAATATAAGGAGCTTTCTTAAAGCTACAAAATATGAAACTGATAAAGAGATTATAATTAGCTCTTACCGCTTTTAAACCATTGAATAAATCAGGCTAACTAACAAAGTTATGTTTAGGATAAGAAAAGTATAATCGAAGTTCACTAACTAAAAGGTACAAGGATTATTTACATGTAAAAAAACAGATAGAGAATTGTTTGGATTTTAATTGAAGCTGAAATTCAATCAGGAAATTTAGTAGGATAAGATAAAACAGAATACTTACAGCTACTTAGTAGAAGCGTTATTATATCTATGGACTGCCTGTGCTGGAAATTGTTCACAACCTGAAATAACGTCAAAGTTTACCATAAGTTTAGTCTTACCACATGAGCAAGACTTTTTTGAGAAAATCATTCGCCTACATGCATTGTTTCCCTCCAAAGGACACTTCAACATGGATACTGCGGTCTGTTGGAAAGCTTTAGCTTGCTCAGCGCAGGTCCACAAGAGATAAAATCAGTCACGATTGCGCAGCACCCAAATGACTAAACAAATGTCAAAGTAGCGTATTATGCAAAGTATCATCCAAAAATCTAGATTTTTTACTACTAGTTGAACCTCATCTAGCGCATAGATTGAATGAAAATTGAATTTCACGGCATAGTCACGGCGTAGGGTTCATTAAAGGTACTTTCTACTCTGTCTCCAAGTACTGCATAGATATTTCCAGGAGATATTATCTGGTTTTAATAGATATTTTAGTAGATTTTATATGCTACCTGGGAGTCCCTTTTGCAGTATTACCTTATATTTTTTTATCAAGGTTGCTACTAGCTAGCTTCTTTTTTTTCCTGGGCCTTCAGAAAAAAGCTTTTTCGGCATGCGCTGAACGGCTTAGTTGCATTGTCCTCCAGGTATCACGGTGACAGAAAATGCAATTCGTACTTCCACACAAAAATTACGGATGTCTTGGAGAATGATGGATAAACTTTTAAAAACGAAACAAGGCAAGAATTGCTAGGGAAAATCCGTTTAAACTAATATCTGGGGTTATAAAAAGGCAAAAACAAAAAATAAAAAGGGAGTAAAGGAATGCATAGCATCTTACATTTATATAGCTTAATGGAATATAGTATGGAAAATAGGATTGAGCTTACCGTACGTAGTGTAAAAAGAATAACCTCCTATATTCCAGATGCAAAATGATGCTGTCCACAAAGCTAAAAGAGGTGATGAGTTTGAATTTTATGGAACGTCACCTAGCCATAACTCAATGGATTTCATACTTCCGAAAAAAAGTATTGAAGGGGCAGCTTATGAAGGCGTGCAAGATTGCGTGCATAAAAAAAGTTGCAAAAAAGTTACTTTGCCCCAAAGAGGTAAATACAGGGTTTGTTTCTTTTATACGAAATATCTATCTGCCGAAGCGCGAATCCCCGATTTCAAGTAAGAATCCCCATCTAAGGGCAGTGAACATAACTCCTTTACATGTGAGTACCAAATTGATTGAAACGATGGTGATTCGTAGAAAAAATAAAATACGCCAATCTGATTTAATGGGGAGACCCGATAGACCAAACTTGGACTGTAGAAATTGCCAAGTTGAAGTAGCTCAAAAGCTTAGCTTTATGAACCGGCTGATCACTTTAGCATCCTTGAAAAAGTACGAGGAAGACCCTTGGGGGTCACGGTAGAAAATACCCACGAACATGTATCCTAACTAACGAATACGGCGCACATAGGTACCGCAGTACTTACACTTGAACCAGGCAAACCTTCAATTTTATGTTTGCTATTCCCGAATCAAAGGAATATCACGACAAACTACCCTTTCCTTGAACTCTATGCTTTCCATTCTATCTCAATATAGCTTGCTTTCCCTGTGGTAACATGAATGCAACTTTAAAGAAGGAAATTTGCGAAAGGACATGCATCCTTTGTGACGTTAGCAAGAGTGACAACCTGCTGCAGTTTTACTCCATTGCTATGTCGAAGAGAAACTTATTCCTAGACTACCAAATACGCGGATAGCTTTGATCATTTCCCGAACCATCTCACGTCTACCTGGGAACGTAGCGTAATTCAGAATTCTCCTGTGTAACAAAGTAGCCAGAGGCGATTTGTGCCATATTTTCTTATGCCAGAGTTAAGCAGTTAACCATCTCAAGCACTAAAGCTAGCTTCAGTTTAAAACCAAGATAACTTTGAGACTCCGAAGTCTAGCACCTGCAGTAACCGCAAATCATTATAACCCTTGCATATAAATCTGGTTGTGCTCAAGTCTCGAAAGCACCACGTGTAGGAACGCATCACAAGTTTTTTATATTACAGACACAGTGTTGGTTAATGCAGCGTTGCTCATTAACTTACGATGATACGACGTCCTGGACTAAAGTTTATTCCGTTGTTCACTAATATATTCGGCTTCTTCAGGGAGCCTAAGAACCAAGTGATAATGCTTGCAGTGAGTGCATTAGGAGGTTTATAGGGCTGTTTTGTTTCTTTGGGTCTATGTGTGGTGTCACATAAAATAAAAAAACTGGTGAATTGATGCTAGAGTTAATTAAAATGCTATACAAAGCTTATTTTCTTAAATATGATAAATTTTGCTCGCAGGTAAGAGGTAAGCACTTTTAAAATGTACATTCTTTAAAAATTACGGCTGTCTTGACAGCAGTTCCAAGAAGTACCTGAAAGGAACTTGCCGTAAATTTAAAATAAAATTATCTGCAGCAAGACTACTACACACGAGAAATCAATTTGATGGTAAGAACTATATATTTTTGCAAAATAAAAAAACAATAGCTAATCGAGATAATACTAAAATGGAATAAAAAAGTTACTGCTTGATAAAGCAATAGAAAAATTAAAAAAGGGCAGTACTGCCTTCTCTTAGCAAGATCGTTTTTCTCAAGAAGCTAGTGGCATTGTGGGAAGATTTGACTTTTTAATAATAATGTAGTACCAGTCTACTTTAGTCTATGAAACAAAAACCTCCAAGCTCTCTTTGCAGTGTATGAAATCGTAAATGGCGCTTCTAAGCGATGTTCTAATTTTGTGTATAGAATATGCAAAAAAACTTAATGCTATTCATGAGGGCGCATATGCAAAAGTTTTGCGATACCGCCGATAATCATCCTAGTAAGCCTTAATCTCCAAGTAAATATACCCGGGAAAAAAAAAAGTTACAAAACTGTTAGCTGCGTGAACCGAAGTAGGTATGCAAAAAAGGAAAAAAAAACTTGCAAACAGCCTCTCTAAAAGTGGATAAGTTTAAAAGCATGGTAAAACCCCAAAAGCGATGAAAGTTGTAATAAATTTATCTTAAAAAAAAATGCCAAATTGCATTTACAAGGTCATGCTAATAATGAAATCATAGTAATTTTGCCATTTTACAAGATGGCTATAGACACACGACTGAGACCACAAAAAAAGGACGCAAATACTAATGGTGAAAATATTTTGTGGTATTCACATGAAGTGATGGCAAGCAAGAGAATTAGCAGCCTTCAAAAGTGTAACGTCCTTTACCACGGGAAGTATTTAGAATCACATTGCTCCATGGATTGGTGCAAGCATTTGTTAATATTCCGCTTGGCTCAAATATAGAAGGAGCTTTCCTAAAAAACCATTTGATCAGTAAGAGCTATTGCCCAAAGCCTATGGAAAGAGAGTTACTCCGGTAATAGCTTTTGCTCATACACCAAAAACCTATGCGGAGCACAGCTTCCTCATAAGCTTAACGCTACAAAATATCTAGCAGAAATTGTCAGACGCTCATAGATAAGCGGCGGCTAAACTGATCGGAAGCATATTTGATTTCGGAAGGTATATAATATATTGTGGCAGCAAGTAAAAAAATTGCATACGGATTAACATCGATTGGCACTGAAGATTGAGTTTGCTAATTCGTATCTTTTTCTTACTCTAGCAACACAACTTCTCCATTTTTAGCTTCAGACAGAGCCAGGTTTTCTTCTTGGGCTACTAAGGAAGGTATTATAATGTCTTGTCCCTTCTTAGAGCTGAAGTAAAAGCAAAAACTTTTTAATAAACTGAAAAATTAAAAAGCATTGGAGGAATTAAAAAGAATACCTGATAAATATGCTTTCTGCTTTCTTTTGTAATTTTTGTACTGAGTTTCGTAGGATCATCGGGATCATGTTTCTACCAATAGCCTGAACAAGTACGCTCACACAGAATTCATGCTAAAAATGAACATCTAAGCTATTCACCATAGTTCTCGAGTAAACATATTTTGCAAAAATAATTAAAGGATAAGTTATAGAAATAAATCAAATTGAGCGCAATATTAACGAAATAAAACTTGAAAGCCCCTTTGACGCATGGAAACACCCATAAAATGCCATAGATTCCAAAAACATAACCTAGACTGCAAGAAATATTATTTTAAGTACTAGTATGAGACTGCAGAAAATATAATCTTCGCAAGTCATAATTATAATATGGAAGCAGCGATTTTTTGCAGTTATGCATCATAGCACCATATATTTGGAAATAGCTCCCTAATAAAAAATCAAGCGTCAGTTCATAGCAAGCAGCATCGCGAAGCATCAAGCAAAAATAAAAACTAGAAATTATGACAAAGTGTATAGCAAAAAAGATGATGGTAATGGAAAAAAATTTCGAACCACTTTCCATGGTTTAACATCATTGTATCCATGCGTGCAGGAGTTATGAAGCATTTTCACCAGCTGAAAAATAGCCATTAAATACCAACGACGCTTTTGCAAGTTGCGCAGCCCCAGTTATTCTTGAAAATACTAGACTTAAAAATATGTATCGCCAACTGCGATAAGCACAAAATTTTGTGAAGAGGTACATAGGTCACTGATATCATTCATAGCTCAAGAGTTGTTTAGAGTGGCTCCTACAGGCCACTGCTACACAGGAAGATAGGTCGTAAAAAAATTTTATCACACGCTTCCATTAGGATGAAATTAAAAAAAAAAGGAATAGTGAGATGGATTGCATGAAATGGAGGTACCTGTTGAGTCGACGAGAAGCAGCTTTCATTGTAAGCTAGCAAAAACAGTTAGATTTTGCTGTTCAACTGCATTTTCTGTGAAATCCTGAGCAAAGTAGAAAAATTTACCTGGCTGCTTTTCCTCTTTATCTTTGGGATGCTTCCTAAAAGCTCAGAGATAACTTAGCGGCACGAGTGTGCCGTTGTATGATATTTTCAGTCAGACTTACAGTGTGGTAACCATCCATTTGCTTTTTATCTTCCCTTTAAGCCTGCCATCCTTCTTCATGCACATCTTCATTTTTTCGATATAGGGAAGATGCGCATATCGTAGATTACATAGCCTGGTAGGTTTGGATTCGCTAACTCCATTTATAAGCTATAGAAATGATAAATTAAAAAACTGACATGACCAAAGGAAGTAAGGGAATTCTCATAACTTATTTAAGTTGACTCTAGCTATGAAAAAAAAGGCAGTGAATTCTAATAAAAAAAATTATAAAACTAATATTCAGCATATAGAGTCGCAAATTCCACAGACATAATGCTTGGAAGTTCAACCATAACATTACGGAATGCTTTAGGATGCACTTTTTTCTAGGCCTATTGGCGTGGATTGCACAAGCAAGTACTTGGAGTACGGGATGCTAGTTAATTTGATACG
The DNA here is from genome assembly GCA_015657535.1 of Nephromyces sp. MM_2019. Lineage (NCBI taxonomy): Eukaryota > Apicomplexa > Aconoidasida > Nephromycida > Nephromyces > Nephromyces sp. MM_2019. The sequence continues at coordinate 11,240 of JADHZB010001335.1, read as the reverse complement.
GAAAAAAAAATACGGGAATGAGTACAATAGCGTGTATTTTCAGCATTGCGAGTTAGCTACACAAGCAGACTTGATCATAGTCATTATACTTTACTTTCCATGAAAAAAGCGAGCATTTATAAGCACAACTCCTAGCTTTTCCAATAGAAAATATTTTAAAAATAAAATTAATTATTTCAGTAGCTCATTATAAAGTATCTTATCATGACATCAAGTACCGCAAAATTAGCTCTAACAAGGGTATTATTACATTAAAGAAAGACGTCCTATCCAACGGAAATTTGAAAAGCGGTCGACAAGCGTGAGCAAAGGGTCCTGAGTAGGATATATTTTCGCTTCCTTCGCAGTAATTCTTGTATATATAATATGTTAAATTTACTCACCTTTAATTTCGTAAGGGTACTGAGTTCCTCTCACATCCGGTATATAACACACCTTCAGTTAGTAAGCTTATGCAACATATTTTGGCCTCGCTGAATGCTTCTCCAGTATTAAAGACCTCATGCAAAAAAATATAAGAAGCATACTGGCAAAACAGAAGAGGCCTTTCTCTTCCAGCCTCTTATTATCACCTTTAATTTGATTTACAGCTATCGTAATACAGCAAAATAGTTTTATCAGCTTCTGTAGACGCACTACGCAAGTGCAAAGAAATCCTATTTTAAACACATTTTTTATTGCTATTGAATCTATACCTTAAGCTACGCCATTGCGCTTTTTCAAAATCATTGTAATTACAATGGGCGACACTCATCTTTCACGCAGGAATGCAAATATATCAAGTATCTACAGAATATAAACCTGCTGTACAACAAATGTGGTTTCTCATGTAGTTAATTTTGTAAGGTAATACTCGTCACCTTATGATGCTGGGCTTATGAGTGTAACGGATATTCACCTTCTATGTTATAACAAAAAAACTTTATGCGTATCTATTCCATCTGTGATACTACTGCGTAGCAAAACTCATGATACTGCAACCATGATTCTCAGTATATTTATATAATGTTGCCCTACCGGAGAGAAAGCATAAAGGGTAGTCTTCCAAGGATTAGTACCGAAGTTGCTTAGGATTAGAGGATCCGCAGCTACGATTATTATGTGTCCATCCTAAAAATAGAAAAGCTTTTTCAGTTAGTGAAAATATTATAGTAGCTAGTATATTTTTTCGACTTCAAGCTGCGCATAAATGCAACAGCAAATAAAAGAAAAAAGTAGGGTCTACAAAAATTACAGTAATCCATAAATTGACGTGGGAAATTTTGTTAAGCCACTGGTACGTACTTTCACTAACGGTACTTGCTGAAGCCTTCTAGTATTTGTTGTATAACCTACAATAAACCTTGTGAAACTGCAGGCAGCTAGCATTTTTATAAAAAAACTAAGAAATAGAAACTTTTTTCTCTCCAGATTATCAGATGCTATGCTGCTGTGGCTTCAAAACAGATATTCCAGGAAGCACCAAGAGTATAAGCAGAGCCTTAATTATAAAGATGTCGCAAATTAACTAATCTATCACTATTTCAGAACTAAAAAAATCAACGTCAATACGCAATTTGCCAAATCTTAGCATCGCAGGGCATAATTCGATGCTTTTATCCTGAGATGCGCTGTCAATTGAGTGAAAACCAGCTAGTTTCTTGCGAAAAACATTTTTAGTTACAATGAAGTATACCGACGCAGTTGGTCCACAAAGGCTAGCAGCTTTGGTAGAGACCTTTGTTGCACATATGTCTGCTAAATAATTACTTTACCTGACTGGTAGATTCTGGAAGGTTGATGAGACCGCCGTATTCAGCAACGAAATGAAAATCTGACAATAATTGAGAGCAAGAATTTTTGTCTTAAAGTGAAGGAAATGGAATGCTAGTAATGTCATGCAAGAGTGTGTCACTCTCCAACTAAGGGGTCAAACTCACCAGCTTGGCTGTCCCTCATTTTTTGTTCCAATTCTCGAATTAGAGCAGAATATCTGTAAGACTCGTAGATTGGTGTACCGCAGCTCATGAGTATTAAGTACCCATATAATTTCAGTATTGCAATAGTAAAGAGCTTCTGATATAGCCGACTCCTGCTTTTTGGTAACAAGGAAGCTGCAGAGCCCCCATGGCTTGACAGTGACCGCGTTCCATCGAACATACTCGTGTGGGAGTGGGTATGCAAAGTATTCGTGAGTAATTTATGTTAAAATCTGTTTTTTAAGCTGCCGACTTCACTTGGGAGTTAAACGCATAAAGCGTACGGAAATATTCCTTATTTTAAAATAGATAGGTAACCGCAGCGAGACGTACAATGAGGAGGCTAACTGTACAGGTTGACATATTTTAAGACATTAGCGCAAAACTATGAGTAGAGTAATATTTCCAGTTCACCGAAAAGCCTCGTGCCACTGGTACAGCTGTGACAAATATTAGCCAGGGATAACAAGTTTTAAACAAGTGGAGATTAGTGTGCCGTATAAAATGGTAATCCGGAAGAAAGCAGATACACCAATACTATTTGATAGTAACAAATAGGCAAGAACCCAAAAAATCTGGTTTAGCATTATCATTCAAATATCAACGACAGAGAATGCGGAATACTATTTCAAGAAGTCTGGTACCTGTTCCCTGTTCATGTTATTGATATCAATGGTTTCGAAGGTATTCGTTAAATTTTTTTGTTTTGTGGTTTCCAGCACTACAGAGGATGAAAAATATCTTAAAAAAACAAAAGTAATGTGACTGCAATGTAGATACACTGCACTGTGCATTTGAAGGTTGAGGGAAAGCAGCAGCGCAGGAGCTATTGCTCTTGCTAGATATAAATAAACATTTTCGAGGATATTTCGGGAAAAAAGCCCGAAGAAACTTCGAGGAAATTGTGTCCACATCGTTACAGGTTTATGAGGGTGAATATTACGATTTAACCCTCAGTCACAGACATAAAAGTTTTTTAATTGCAGGAATGTACATACTTTCTTAAGTAGTCGCTAGTAACCTAGCGGTAAGATTGTAAGGCACCTTAAGAACGTTTCAGATTTCTTGATCCGGTAAAAAGCAACTCATTAGTCGCTCCGATGCACCACAGTGGTTGCTGCATTGCTATGCCGGGCTTAAATTCATTTTTCAGAAGGCATGGTGGAGTAGCTAAATGGGCAAGCGAAAGTGAGTAAGCAGGTCAAATTTTAGGTGCAAAAACAAAAGTAACACCTTTATTTTACAGTGATACCCCTCTGCACAATGCTAATATGTCTTTAAAATGAAGATGCCCTACAAAATATATATTGCTTCCGTAACCATCTTCATAGTACAACTTCGGTAAGTATGTCGCAATGTATATTGTAGCTCTACGCAGAATTTGGCTTAGTTCTTATGAATAAAAGTTGGATAGGCTTAAAGCAGAACTTGTTGCGTAATTGTAGCCTTGACAAGCGAGGTTTAAGTTAGGCCATGCATACCTCGGATTATCATATGCTTTAATTAAACGCTCACAGGTTTGTTTATGTACGCATTAATGCCACTGGAAAAGCGTGGCTGAGCTCCCGCCTGGATACGTGAGAAATTATTACAATCAAAACTTCAGATTACTACTAGCCTCAAGTTGCTAGCAGGGTAATAATTCATCTACCTTGCGGCAAAAGTTTTGCAATACACGTAACGCGGGCACAAAAAGAAATTTGAAGTTTCTCACCAGCTATGAGAAATGGTCAAGTGTGGAGTACTGCGGGTTCGTCTGGCGAAACATGTAGTAAAAATCTGCCAGAGTGAAAGCCTCGTAGAAAGCAACTGGCAAATATATAAAAGAAATTTTTGTAGTTGAAAACTAACAAAAAATGGGTAACCAATGTCAGCTTATGTGTCAACCTTTCTAATGTGTCAAAGCTGAAATGGTAAATTTTAAGTGTTTCCATTGTTTGCAATGGACACTGTTATATCTTTTTTCTTTCTTCCTCTCCAAGTAACTAAATTAAGTGCATTTAGCTTTTCAAGTGGTTGTCTCACAAGGTTTGTGTCCAGCGCCTCCTCTGGTTTAGATGTAAGCATCCCATTAGCTGCCATATACTCTTACTGCGGAAAGAATTTAAGCGTTGAAGCAAAGCTTGGTTTTTTTCACAAATGCTACTCTCTTGTCTTAGTACGGTATGCGCTACAATACAGCATATATACCAAGGTAGCCCTGCTGTGTGGGCCCCAAAGTTTGAAAAATATCGTTTCAGGACGATAATGTTTCGGGTCATTCCGGCTCACTGTCTGCCCTAAGACTTTGTAGTTAAATAAATTTTTTGTTTCAAATCGTCTATTAAAAAAGGAGCTTTTTTCTGTCGTCTTTCTTGCTGCGTGGACTTCTTCTGGCTCAATGTGCATTCTTTTAGGTGTAGTTCTGTAATAAGTAGCATATTCATGCCATGATCGCATTTGCCTCTGCACAGTTTAATCAAAAGTTTATCCCGTGTATAACAAATTTCTAATGCGTTTTATGTACCATTTCAACTTTTCTTTATTTACTGCCTTTTTGTACACACCGAATGGATGTTCTATATTAACAGGTTTTGCTTTTGCCGAGGCGTATTTTTAGCCGCACAACTCATTGCAAGTTATACTTGAAAAAAGCTTGCCTCACAGGATAAGTGCTTTTATAAATGTTCCACCTCTTTAAGATAAGCTAACAAAGTGAGTACCCTCACAAAATGTTCTACCTCTCTAATATAAGATCACCTCGATTGCCCTCACATATGTTCTACCTCTCTAATATAAGCTACTGCTGTTTCTTACTGAAAAACGAGTGTGAGCGTTTCTAACAAGTTCATCCACTTGTACTTTTAAAGGTGGGTGGCTTCCCTTTCTTATACCCTTAATGGACTACCAACTCCCTTTGTCTCTCCTTATAAACACCACGTGTGTAAGTTCACGCTAGCTTTTGTTCAGCTGGAATACCAAATGAATAATGCTGCTGAGCCAGCAATGTCACCTACCTACGGGCATCGTAGCGGCGCCGTGTGCAAACACTTGGGGTGCGTAGATTTTTCTACCAAAATGTTTGAAAAGTATGGGCTAACCGAGATTGATTGAGCCCGCTTCCTTGAGGCGCATACATGCGTAGCACACGCGGCAATATGGCACACCAATCTCCTCGCACATTTGGGCGGCGATGACCTCGCATGTTTGCTTATGCAGCTCCAAATCGAAAGGCTCCCTCTGCAAGGCGCCCTATTGATTGTTATTTGCCCCTCTAACACCACTTTTGTACTTGTACGTCACTCGTGGTATTTTAAACGAACCACAGTGTAGCTTTACGTATATTCGAAAGAGTGCTTTGTTTGCTTGTCTTGAGCTTCGGATTCGGATTGCTGTCTGCTACTGCTGGAGTTGAGTTTAGACGAAAGATTACGGGGCGAAGCGAAACAATTTTAAAGATTTCGAACGTACGCCCCATCAAGCTCTTGTGCGCTGATTACTGTATTTTGTCACATATAGTCACCGGCTATTCATGTTATATTGTTTGCTGGCGGTTTAGGTCTCTTTGGAGCGTGCGAGAGTAGTATGATCTACTGCAACATCACGCAATAAATAGTGGACCATTCCCGTTAGAAGCTTTTTGCAAGGGGCTCAGTTTTTGCTTCCAGCGCAACGAGGCGGTAGACATGCATTCCTCGCGTTCGTGAACTTGAATATTCGTGTGTACGGTTCTATTCGGCCTGCTATATAGGGTTCTTAAATCCCCGTGTACACAATTATCTCCCCCGGAAAGTGTATGGTCAATTTTCAAGGATTATATTCTGTATAGTTTATGTTTCGCTTGTTAAGGTGTTTTCTGATATATTATCTTTAGTACTTTGAAGCTTGACCAGCAATCTGATATTATCAGAGAAGACAGCAGCCTCGCGGCTATCGTGGATTCTGTGAGGGAGGGCCATTTTTTTTGCGCGAAGCAGAGATTCTGATTGGGGCTTTCTGCTGTTGGGATTGGATTTCTTTGTGAATGACTCGTTGACGTACCTGAACGATTCTATCAAGGCCCTCGCGTGACGCCTCTTGTGTATTTTTTGACGGTTGGTTGGATGTTTTGCTGCTTTGTTGGCGGCGCTCTTCAAAATTATCGCTTCGTCGTACTTTCGCCTTTTTTTTTAAGAGGCTGGCATGGCGATTCTAAGTCATTTTGTATGGTGGCGTAGATGATGCTAGACAGAGATGCTGTTTTGTGAGTTTTGATCTTGATGAATGCTCATTTTTGACTTGCTACCTTGTATTTGGCATATTTTTCTGTACTAGTAGTATCTGGTTTGTGTGCTATATCCTGTTTTGTTACTGAATTATTTGATAACTTTGCGGAGTTATAGTGAATTGCTTGCCATCCTTCTATTCCTTTCTCGAGATTCTGTGGTGGGTTAAAGGCATTGGTTTAGCTTATACTGATGCCTAAAAAGAGATGGAATTAGTTGGATGGAATTTTTCTTGGTGCAATTTTGGTATAACCTATCGCTCGGTTTTGTTAATGAGGAAGCAACTTGAATTTCAGCCATTTTTTTCGAATATTTTACATCTTGGTTGCCTCTTTTCCGATGAGGGGGGAGGGAGGAGACTAGAGGTGCTGGTTAGAGCATAGAAAGCACCCCCCTGAGCAGTGGTGTAATACTACTCTGTGAAGTTGCCGGTGATTAAACACACCTTTTCGGCGCTCACCCTCTTCCATTAAGTGAAAGCGCCTTCACAGATGGAGGCGTTTCTCATTTTGGCAGCACCTTTCTTCGGCGCATGTGGGTTTTCTCTCCGCTAAAATGAGGGGTGCACTGCTATACACCCCTGATTTTATACCATGTCGCTGTCGGTGGTGAGCTTTTTGGAAGAGGAGGACGACGACTGCTTCAGGCGGGAGTGTGTTTTTTGGTTTTATCTATTCACCTCTGGGCTCTCAAGTTTGCCAAAGTTGTTTGGTTTTTTTCTGTGGATATGGGCGTATGTATCATTTAAACGCCGTTGCTACCTTTGACCGATGATGTAGAATAATCTGAAGTATAATGTCTAGAAAAACATACATTCCCACTTTTTTTGGGATGTTGCCACCATTGAAGAAAAGCTCCTTTTTTTTGTAAAAGCTCAATCACGTGATGCAAACTCTTGAAAGAGGGATTGTAGATGATTATGAGCCGTTAAATAATATCAGGAGGGTGACTCATTACTGCCCTGAAAGATATGGTGCTACGAATTCCACTAGACATACTATTAAAAAACGTGCGAAATGAGAGTGAAGCTGAAGCTGCTGTTGATATTGCCAGATCGGTATATGTAATATATATGAATCCCACTGTTGATATTAACAGAGAGATACATTATATATGTATATTCCACTGATGATATTAACAGACAGCATATATATATAAGCATCATCTTCACCATCTTTATCAATCATCATCTTCTTCAAAATCCGTGGTTTTGATGGGATGACGATTTTTCCCTTGTTGGACTATGGTCATCTCTCTTGTTGAGACAATGCGATTTTGTTGCTATTTTGAGTAGGCTCTCACATTCAGTATGAATTTCTTTTGAAATAAATACGATTCCTTCATCTGATGTTCTACTCAGTGTCAATTGTGAGGAATAGTATCGAAGGTGGTGAGTATGGCGTCTTATGCTTCTGGATCGGGTGACGGCATTGCCCGTTTTGCTGCAAACTCACAGTCTGTGGCTAATAATTCTGGAGGCTATTCTGGTGGAGAAGGACCTTCTTCTCACTATGGGAATGGTGGATATGGAAGTAGTTATGGTAGCGGTGGCTACGGTCACTCCTACTCCTCTCCTCATGGTGGGGGAAGTGGTCATCAATCAAAATCTTACCACAGCTCAGGAGGTGGTTATAATAACCATAGTTATGGAGGCCATTCTGGATATTCTAGTGGTGGTGGTTACTCTGAGTATCGCTCGAATCAGTCACACAGTGAAGGAGGCTTAGGTAGTCGATTAAGACCTGTTAACTGGAGCCAGACCACTCTTGTACCATTCGAGAAGAATTTCTATCAGGAGCATCCTGCAGTACAGGCTTTAAGTGAAGAAGGTGTGAATCAAATTAGGAAGCATCACGCGATAACTATAGTTTCAGGTATTGTTTGGATGCTTTTGGAGTGTTTGGGTGGTAGTTTGTGGGCTGTGGAGGATGATATTTGCTGGGATTTTAGTTGGAGAGATTGGTGTGTGTGGAGTGCAGTGTTTATGTTTTGCTCGTTATGTGTGTCTTGTTTGTATATTGTCGAAAACCCATCATTTTGTTCAAGCGTTTCTCATTTGTTCTCTAAATCGTGACTTTTACAGGCAAAAAAGTGCCGAAACCAGTGCTCTCATTTGAGTATGCTTCTTTCCCTAGTTATATATTGGATTCTCTAGCAGCTGCAGGATTTAAAGCCCCTACACCTATTCAAATTCAAGGATGGCCGATTGCTCTTCAAGGAAGAGATATGATTGGTATCGCTGAGACAGGTTCTGGGAAGACGGTGGCTTTCCTTCTTCCAGGGATTGTCCACATTAATTCTCAGCCTTACTTAAGGTATTGCCTAACGAATTTGGTGTATTTGAGGGAATTTGCTTCAATTGTTTGACGTTTTTTGCCATCTTAAATCACCTCTGAAATGTTTTTTTTCATTCTTTTCGTCAATGAAAATGCTGTTTGCAGACACGGTGAGGGTCCTATTATGTTAGTATTAGCTCCAACACGAGAACTAGTAGATCAGATTGAGGTTGAGTGCAAAAATTTTTGCGCCAGTTCCCGTATAAAGACGGCTGTGGCTTATGGAGGTGTCCCAAAGAGGCCTCAGGTTGCTGATTTAAGAGGAAGTGTGGAGATTTTGTTGGCATGTCCTGGTCGTCTAATAGATTTCTTGGAGGTGTGTGTGGGAGATTCTTTGGTTTTTGTGGTGATTGGGGGGATGTGAGGAATGTGAGGGGGGGTGTTGGTGTGTGGAGGTGCGTGGTGTGTTAGGGAAGGTATATGCAAGTGTTTATATTAGTGGAAGTATTGGTGTAACCAGTTGAATTATGTGCGTCTTTGATTTTTCTTGATTTCTTGTGGCTGCTTTTGTTTTGCCTTCCTTAAACGAGTGAGTTATCTATGAGCCTTATGCGTGTGTGTGCGCTAATAAGTGGTAGCTTGTTGGCCAGTTTAGCTGTATGCTTTATTATTGTAGTGGGTGTGTGTGTGTGGATATGGGTGTGTGGGTATGTGGGTGTGAGGGTATAGTGTGTTTGTGTGTATGTGGGTGTTGATCTCAAACCCCTAAATGTTCTATCTACTGTAAAGTGCGTTGAAAATTGGGGTTTTTGCAGTCAAACACAACAAACTTGAGGAGAGTTACTTACCTAGTATTAGACGAGGCTGATCGCATGTTAGATATGGGTTTTGAGCCTCAAATCCGAAAGATAGTAAGCCAAATCAGGCCAGATCGACAGACACTGATGTGGTCTGCGACTTGGCCTAAAGAAGTCCAGTCATTGGCTAGAGATCTTTGCAAGGAAGAGCCGGTTCACATTAACATTGGATCTCTGGATCTCAAGGCTTGCCATAGCATTAGGCAGGAGATTTTGATTATGCAGGTAGTGTATGCTTTCAAGAGTTTTAGTGGTCATGTTGCGTGTGTGTGTGTCTCGTCTTGTGTGTGCGTGAGTGTGCATATTTTATATCTGGTATGTCTGTACAGGTAGATTTTATCTGTTTCATGTCTGGTGTGTGTGTGTATATACACTGATTCTACCACATCTCTGTGATTGTGGCCTTTTGAAGTGGATACGAGTGTACATACAGCGCTTTTTGCTGATGGAGTAGACCTTTCCGTGTATGTTTCTCCTTCTCATGCTTTCATTCGCCCTATTAGATCATAGGAGATTTTACTAGCTTATCTGATCTCTTTCAGAGATGGCCTTTATAAAGTGAAAAATTCATCGGTTTTTGCTTGTTATGTTGCTATTTTTCTCTTAGGAATACGAGAAGAAGCTCTCACTCCGAAGTTTGCTTCAAAAGATAATGGATGGCTCCAAGATATTGATTTTTGCAGAAACTAAGAAAGGTAAATAAAGCTGAATTCAACTTCTTTAGCTCTACTTCTGTGTGCACTTCATGGTGATATAGGAGCTGAGGTTGTATTGTGGTGCTCTTGTTGTAGCTCCTGGGTAGGAAAGTTTCATCTTTTGAGATTTTACTGAAAGGAACGTGGTTTGTGTGTGTGCTAGGGGATTCCTGCTTTTGCTATGCTTTTAGTTACTACTGCGTTCTCGTTTGATTAGAGAATTTTCAGCGATGTGTTTGTTGGAGTGCGTATGTGTTTGCATATGTGCGTTTGATTGTATGCGTCAGCCTGTATGATTGCATTTGTGATTGCATATGTGTGTTTTTGCGTATCTGTTTGCATTTTGTGCGTTTACTTTTGTGTTTTCATGAATCTTTGCGTGTCTTCTTCGTTTTGAGTTGCCCTTTGACGTCACTGTCGTGCTTCCCTCGTGTGTGCGTGTGAATCCTTTTCCGTCGTCTCTTCACTAGCCCCTTTTCGCTCACTTGCAGCTTCCTCTGTGCCTTTTTCTGTTACTTTTTGATGTTCTTCAAAGTGTGTGTGCTCTGCTTTCTATTACCCGTTAGGAGCCGATACTTTAACTCGCGATTTGCGATTGGATGGATGGCCAGCTTTGAGCATTCACGGCGATAAGCGCCAGCATGAGAGATCGTGGGTTTTGAATGAGTTCAAGAGTGGTAGAAACCCCATTATGGTAGCTACTGATGTGGCTGCTCGAGGTTTGGATGTGAAGGATGTTCAGCATGTAATAAACTACGATTTTCCTAACCAAATTGAAGATTATGTGCACAGGATAGGAAGAACAGGAAGAGCTGGAGCAAAGGGTAATTGTGCAGTGTTTTTGGAGTAAGACTTAGGATTTTGCCTTGCATACGAGTTGATACTAGTAGATATTTAATTGGGTGATTTTGCGGTATCTTTGTGGCTTTTATAGTGTGTGTGTGTTGTGCGCTGTGCTTCATTTGATGTTGGAATACTTGTGTGTGTATTGTGTGTTAAATTGATGACTTTCTTTTGAGCTTATTTTTCTTTGCTGTTTTTGCATATTGTATCTTCTCTATTGGCAAAAATCCCAATTTACTGGGCTTTCATCTTTTCTGCCTTCTATTGCCGATTCTATTTCTAGCTTGTGTTGTGTTGTTGTGTTGTGTGTGTGTTATGTCCCTCTTTATTCTATTTCTTCTTCCCAATCACCCGCGTAACCCTCCTC